>APFE031153677.1:163414-187532 GCA_000404065.3 Pinus taeda | reverse complement strand
TTGAGGACAACACTTTTTGAAGGAGAGGGGCATGTTAGGCCCCTATACTACTATTGTAACCCCTTATTGTTATTAGTACAACCCCTTTATTATATTGTTGTACCCATGTAGTCCCCATATTGTTACTATTGTGCCCCATAGAAGCACACTATTGTTATTATTATGCTCTTACATTATTATTGTTATGTCGGCTCTGATTATATTATGACCCCTTAGACTCCTATATATAGAAAGGAGGTATTTTCATTTGTATCATCCAAGAAGTGTTCTTTTGTGTAATGTAAAATACGTTGCCCCCTCAAAGAGGCTGAATTCTAAGGCGTTCAACTATCTTTTCTATCTTTTTGTGAGCTAGTTTCATAACATGTTACCAAGGATGCAAGGAAAAATCTAGATCCAACAGCTGATTTAGGCATATTTTTGGGGTACACTGATACACCTCACAACTATTGGGTGTATCTTCCATCTCAAAGGATGATAGTAGTTCGTAGAGATGTGAATTTTGATGAAGAGAATGCCATGAGATGTTCTCTTGAGAAGGTGATTCAGTTACATCCAAATGAGGATCTTTTAGCTCCAAAGGAAGAACCTTAGGATGATGTGGAGAAGCAACATGAAGAGGAGGAGAGAGTGGAAGCACCCACTCATGCAAAGACTTCTAGAGTTGGAAGGAAGCACACCAAAGAAGTTGACAGATTGATGCATGATGCTAGAGATAATGTGGGAGGACCCACATCACAAAACAGGAAAAGGAGGTCACTAGATCGATACACTAGCTAAATGGCTCTGATAAGCAAGAGTGTAGAGATTCAGCCATCCTCTTTTGAGGAAGTAGTGCGACAACTAGTATGGGTTGAATCCAAGGTAGAGGAGTATGAATCCATTATCATAAACAATGTTTGGGAAGTGGTCCCAAGACCAGCAGAGAAGTTAGTGGTGAGTTTCAGATGGATTTATAAGGTAAAGAAAGAAGCAAATGGGAGTGTCGAGAAAAACAATGCTAGAATTGTGGCCAGAGGGTTCTCTTAGGTGGAGGGAATTGATTACGAGGAAAACTTTGATCCAGTAGCAAGGTACTCTTCAATTAGATCTATTCTAAAACTTTTAGTGTTGATGGGATGGAAGATACACCAGATGGATGTGAAGACAACATTCCTCAATGAATTCATTAAAGAAGAGGTCTACATGGAGCTGTCGAAAGGATTTGAGACCTTCAACAGAGAGTTGCATGTGTTCATACTCAAGTGAGACTTGTATCTATTGAAACAAACACCCTGTTCTTGGTACACCAATATTGGCAGTTATTTCACTAGGTTGGGCTTCACCAAAATTGTTGCATATGCAAACATTTACCATATTGTGGTTAAAGATAAATTATTGATTATAATATTATATTTCGATGATTTAATTCTAACAGGTGAGGAGAAGTTGGTCAAATATTGCAAGATAATTCAAGATGAATGACTTAGGGCTCATGCATTATTTCCTTGGTATGGAACTATGGAAAGGATATGAGAAACTATTTGTCTCTTAGGGCAAGTACCCTAATGAGAAACTGAAGAAGTTCCACATGGAGAGCAGCAAACTCATGGAGACTCCTCTAGCAGGGAATTAGAGGAAGGAAGATGCTACTTCAGGTGAAGTAGTGGAGACCACTATTTAGAGGCAGCTTGTGGGTTCACTTATGTATTTAGTGAACACACAATGAGACATATTTTTTTCAGTTAACCAACTTAGACGATAAATGGTTAATCGAACCAAACTCTATTGGAAGACACCTAAACATGTTTTGAGATGCCTGAAAGGCACCACTCAGTTTGGTCTTTGGTACAGATAGTCAAAGGGAGTGAAGTTGTAAGGCTTCATAGATGCAAATTGGGTAGGGGTTCCATCCAACAGGAAGAGCACATTAAGGGGAATCTCCAATATTAGGTCAGCAGTAGTTTCTTAATACATCAGGAAACAAATATCAATTGTACTTAGTCCAGCAGAAGTAGAGTACATGGATGCCAGTCAAGCATATTGTGAGACTATCTTAATGAAGAAGATCCTTATTAGGCTATTTGGTCAGCATATGGATCCTACAGTGATTTACTGTGACAAATAGAGTTGTATCAAACTATCTGAGAATCCTTTCATGATCGGTCCAAGAATATAAACATTCGGTATCACCATATACGAGATTGTGTTTAAAGGAGAATCATGTTGCTAGAGTACATTCCTACATATTAATAGGATGCATACATATCGAATAAGACATTGTTAAGAAGAAAATTTGAGTTCCATAGAAAAAGGATTGGGGTATTTTATAATCCATTTCTTTTTGAGAGGGAGTCTTGAAAATGCAACAGAAAAATCATGATTTAATTTCCCCTTGAATTAAATTAGGAATAAAACTGTGATTTCACATCACAAGACAATTTTTACAAGTTAACTAAGTTAATTTGACTTAGTTAGCTCATCTAATTCGATTTGAGGGTCTAACTTGAGTCATGTAGAGTGTCTCCTACTTTATAGGGGCTCTTGTTGAGTTTATTATGAGTTGTAATTAATTAATTCAATTTAACTGAGTTAAAGTCAATTAAACTAGTACCAACTAATGGAGGAACTAGTACGAGGTCACACAATGGGGTGTTGTTTCATGTGTTCAACTATTTAACTAATGATTCACTCATAAGTAACTCATGCATGTCAAATTTGAGAGTTACCCAGTTGATATTGGAGTTCAAGGGTAGTGTACTATTTGTTGTATAATCATCTGAACTGTATAGGTGGTGCATGCAATCAAAGGAAGGTTTGTAAGGATTGCGTAATTCATATTGAAAATTTTCCTTAATTAATAGGGGGATAATTCCAAAAGAAATAATGCAATAAAATAGGGACTTGGGAAAGAAAAAAATTGGTTAAGTATTGGCCAAGGCTTATCTAGGAAGCAATGAGATAGATAGAGAAATCACAGAGGTTTCTCGGGCTTGAGAAGAGCATTGTAATCTTCTCATATTTTCTGGCTAATGCAAAATACAAATAGCAAGAGTTTTTAGTTGTGGATTTCCCAAGGAAATCATTGTGTAATGTGTTGATTGAATTATTTCTCTTATATTCTTCGTGATTTATCAATCAATTAATTGTTTCTGCTGATGAATAGAGTATATTCAAGTCTTTTGTTTTAGAAAATAAGCAGTTTGAATCTACAAGGAATTTATACAATCATTAATGGAGGTTTTTGAGTGAATCATTGGTGGAGACTCTTTGGTGAATCACATATATATAATTTTGTGAAAACCATTGACGTATTCTATTGGTTTCTAGGTGTAGACTATTCGATGAATCACTAATGGAAACTTATAGTAAAACCATTGATTGAGACTTTTGGGAAAACCGTTAAAAAAAAATTGTTGAGCCCTAATGGAAAATAAACTATAAACCATCAATGGAGAGGAATTAGCTAACCCCTAATGGGAAGAAATTTGTTCGACCCATGATGAAAAGAAATTGACTGACCCCCCATGGAAAGAAATTGATTGACCCCAAATGAGAAGAAATTGCTTAGCCCATGATGAAAATAAATTGATTGACCCCCCATGGAAAGAAATTGACTAAACCCGATGGAAAAAATTGGCTAACCCCCAATGGGAAGAAATCAAATTAGCTTCAATGGAAGGTTTTCATTGACCACTAATGTAGGATTTCACCAATTGTTGATGAATTTTTTTGCTAACTATTGACGAAGGGTTTTTCTCACTGTTGATGAAGGTTTTTGTTGAGTGTATATGAAGGAATTAGGTGATCATTGATAATAGTTTTATTTAGTTTGGTGATAGTGTTGATGACATAATTGAATCAAGGGTTGAAAAGTGGACATTAATACTAAATTTAATAGCCATTAGTTGTGACAGGTTGGTGATATTACTACATCAGCAAAATGTTGGTTAAAAAATAGAAGTTTGGATCCAACACTTGTTTTAGCGATAATAATGTTAGATTAAATCTAAATTAGGTGAAATTTTAGTGATAATTCCATTCTAAATAACTTTTTATTTCTAAATTTTTCCCTTTTCTTCTCCATTTGGGAAATAATTTTTTCCCTTGAAGATTCTAACTTTCTTAAAATAGTGAGGTTTACAATTTTAGAATTATACAAAATTTGACTAGTGCATTAAATGACCAAATAGGAATTTGTTTTTTTTGTAAGGTAGTATTTGCATAATCTATGAAAACTATATATTTATTACATGCATCATAGTGACTTTATGCTCCACAAGGATCCGGGCTTCACTGTTGCAAAAACTATCCCTACTAGGCTTAATTTGAACATAATTGTTTATAATATATCACCAACCTAAAACATAGAACTAGAAAAACTAAGAGAACCAACACCTCCATGAGACATGAAAAGAGGACAAATTGAGCACATGAACAAATATAAATCTAATACAATATACTGGACTTGTTGGACACCTAATATGCTAACGGTTATGATGTGGGACGTGAACCATCACAGGGAGTCCAAGAAACCTTAGAAGATGATTTCAATAGTCACACATTGTATTTATATGTAACATTTATGTGAATAATAAAGTAATTTATTGTTATCTTTTATATATGGTTGCACATTCCAACAATGTTATTATAGAAAGTCTTGCTCAAAGACCTATCAAATTTGCCTCATTAAGTTTGTCAAATCTACCACTCTGAGCACTCTTGAAACCTTTGGTTGTTTCTGCTATTGCTCTAAAACTCTGACATGGTATCCGCCCATGCTCTAACACTCTACTACTCTAACATTTGCTCTACCATTGTTAGTGAAACACAATGGTCCTTCCTTGAACAACATTGATATGAGTAACACTTAGCTAAGTGGGCCATTGTAACGCTGATTTTCTACTCTCCTTTGCATTGAGAAATCGTCCAATGTCTGGTTCAATACGATAGGGGTTTGAAATTGTTGAGTGTGTATATCAACAATGTCCTGGCACTCTTTATCTATATAGAATGACCTTCTTGCTAGATGGAGCCACTAAAATTCACAATTCTCCATTATATTCTAGTTTCATGTATCTATGTTATGTCTTTCACAGTGGACAAGATGACATCGAACACAATTAAACTACTAGGATGAAAATTGTGGTTTGGCGCCCTATGAGAATTCTTTTGAAGAATTTTGTCAATGCACTTTATTGGATGAATAGTTTATAACTATATATTATAAATACAATATGGGTATGCACATTCCCATAGAAGATATAAGGATACAAAACTGTTGAATATTTTCCCCTCTCCACTACAATTTAAGGAAATGTAATATGACCTCTTGAGGATTGATTTGGAGTGTGACAAAGAGAACATCCATGATGAAGGAATGGATAAATTCTCAAGGAGACTTATCTGCCACATATACATGCATGTAGCGAGCTTTAGGCTTTTGTTAAAGGATTGACCAGGCCCTTCAATGATCCGATCCAATGTTTCTATATAAATATATGTAAGCCTACAGGAATGAGGAGGAGACCACCAATAGTAGAATCTAGCCTGTGTATGTGTGTGAGCGAGACCGAGGAGTCTTGAATGTAATCTTTGTTTTTACATTAATAGATGTGGAGTTATTTCCTGACTGTGTCAGAATATTGAAGTATTTCATGAATGATTTGCTATGAATTCGTAGGCTCTGTAGGTTGTGGGCAGAATTCTGAAGGATGCAGAGGGACGAAGTGATTCAGAGGAATCACAATGGATTTCAAATCCAAGTGAAGAGATAGAGGAAGCTCTGGAGGAATGGTGTAGTGAGGATGCGCTTAAGAGTTAAGCTCAGAGAAGTTGAGCAGTGGAAGGCAGAGTTCTGAAAAACAAGCAAAGAAAGAGGAGCAAGATTCAGAAGAATAAAAATGGGTCATTGAATCCATTAGAGCTCTGTAAGAAGGACAGAGATCAAAGGAGTGTGAGGAGTTTAAGCTCAGAAGGAAGAGTGAGCTGCGAATGAGCATAAAGACGGAACCTTTAAAGAAGCCAAATCACCGAGAAATTGAAGAAAATAGTGTAACATTCCAAGTAAAATGGATGAGCGGAGATGTCCAGAAGTGATACTCAGTAGCTGTTGGATCTTCAAAGATCAACAAATACAATTGAAATCACAATCGCATTTCAGACATGCTAAGGAATGGCAATAACAAACCCAATGATACTCCGATGAGCGATGTGGCGATATTGCCGACAAACCCGATCAACGATCGGGTAGTTGGAGGTTTAAAGTTGAAGGATTTAGATACGAGTGGATGAGCGATATCCAATAGTGATTATTATAATATTGGAGCTCAGAGTCATCGGAGTTCGGCACAGTGGAAGCATGGAGTAAGTAGTGACCGAACCCGACGATAATCATAGTTGTGGGACTATAGTATTGAGGTCTGTGTATGTTGCTCATAAGGGAATTTCCTTTGTATTCCCCTGTATTATTGTGCATGATAGTTGATATGGATCCGAGGGTTCTATGGGTAAAAGCACTAATAATGTTTCTGATAGCGAGTATGTAGTCGCATGTCGGAGGTAAAAGGGATGATACGATACACAAGTGGTAAGACCGTGGAACTATGTGAAGGCCGATTGCGACGAGGTTTTAACCTTGGGTTCTGTGCAAAACCCATATAAAAGAGGAAAAGGTGTATTGTGTGAAAATCCTTTGTGTAAGGATTAACAAAGGAATAAAAAGCACTGGTTGAAGGTTCTGAAGGGTTTGATTGCTAATAGAGAGGTTCAGCAGGGTGATTGAGGTTCTGTTACAAAGGAACGATATAAGAGGGCCACTTGACCATTTATGGTCTAAAGGTTTCACTCCATTGTAGATTCAGACACCTGAGACAGTTGTGGAAGCATTGTTGATAAATGCATACTGTGGGTATATGTTGGGTAACCCTGGCATCAGTTTGCTAATTATGGTTATATGTTGGGGGACCCTGCACCATTAGTGGTATCATAGCATATTGTAATATGTAAAAGGAGAGCTTTTGAAGTTCTTCGAAGACTGTAGCATTCCAGCAGAGTCTTGGTGTAGATAGGAACAGAGAATTCCTTAAAGGAAAGAAAAATCAAGATTGCTTAATGCAATTTCTGAAGGAAAGAGGACTTGAGGGACAAAATAGAGGACAATACATTCAAAGCACGGAACAATGGGTGAAACAAGATCATGTTGAGATCTTGAAGGTGAGGTAATGTGTTTTGTTTTAAATTAAGAATGTGTGTTTTTATACTAATGCACGAGTGACAGCAAGAGAAGCTGTGAGAGAAGAACCAGATGTGTTCTTTAAGATAGAGTGAGGAGAATACTCTAAAAGAAGACGTGGCAGTGAACCTGAAGAATCCAACAAGAGATTGGACAGAGAGGATAGCTGAAGTGTTCTCAAGAGGGAGTGAGAGATTGCAGAAGCCTAGAAGGAGCAAAGGTGTTTCTTAAGGGGAGATTCCAGACAGAGGACTCGTGCTTACTAAAAGACTGAGTGACGAGATCTTAGTGAGGTAAGATTGCAACTAGGAGGACTAGCTGTCGCAGAGGCTTGTTGAAAAGGAGCTCATGAATAAATAAGAGAATAAGATGACTATTGATAGTCATAGCAGAGGTTCAAAGAGAAGCCACAACAAAGGATATAAGAAAGAGTATTCCAAAGAAAATGGCAAGAGGATGAGTCAAGAAGAAATTGACAAAGAGGTTGCTGAATTAAAAGAACAACTCAATGCATTAAGGAGAATGCTTGAGGAAAGTCAGAGATTAGGTTGGGCTTGAGGAAGAAGCCAGTGGAATGGCATCAGATGCAGAGAAGGCTACAACAAAAGCAAGTAAAGTGGCTAATGGAAAAACTCAAGGAAGTTGAGTTAGAAATGGAAGAATCCATTTGTGAACCAAAACAAGGATAATTTCTAGGAGAAAGTGAAGATGAAGACTTGAAGACTGAAACTTCAAGTGAGGCCAAGGGGTCTAATGATTTTAAATCTGACAATTTGTGTATGTTTATAGGTAAAACATTCGAGGAAGGACAATTTGATGATATTGTCATAAAAGAAGAAGAAGATCAACAGAATCAAAATTATGTTTTGGAAAAAGATGAGGTAGATAAATCTCATATACAGTTGGAGAAAGACATCAAGCAACCAAGTGAAGGGATTGAGGAGATTGAAGAAGAGACTATCAAAGAATTTTTTAATCATATGAATGATTTATAATAGCAAGGAAATATGATGGTTGAACCATCAAGTGAGACCATAGGGTCTTATATTTTTAAAACTGATAGTTTGTGTATGATGCCAGATATTGCAGGAGAAAAGCATCCATTTGAAGATATCTTCAGAGGAGAAGATAAACAACAAGGGACTGAAGGAAAACTTGAGGAAGAGACTATGTTAGCTGAAAACATAGTAAAGGATCATCAATTCACTATGATGATAGGCACAATGGAAATAGCCATGGAAGCTGTTGAGATAGTCAAGGAAAAAGAAGGACATCTACTGAAAGATGTTAAGAAGGAAGAAGTCTATGAAAAAGACTTAGCAAAGGGAGAAAGAACACTAACAAAGGAGTGTTTTACAGAGGATGGACAATCTTTTGAAGATATCGAAAGTCTGGAGGAGTACTCTAGGAGAATAGAGTATAATGAAGAAGACCTCTTGAATGAGGGAAGTAGTGATTTGCTATAGCAGAAAGACCTTGAGAGTACAATGGTCGAAGGAAGATAGTATTTTAATACTGTAACACAACATGTAAAGGATGAAGCTGGAAGAAGATAGCATTGTGATGAAGTGCTTTCTAAGTGTGAAGACGAGATTAAACTGCTGGAGAAACTAATGAGAGAACCTAATGGTAAAACAGAAGTTGCAGTTACAGTTTCTGAAGAAGAAGATGTGTCTCAAGTAGCCATAGAGATGAGAAGATGTAATATTTTGTTTGCAATTTCATAAAAAAACATGAATAAGTATGAGTATGTGATCAAAGAGATTGAACAAAGATTGTTTAAAGATGGTAAAGAGGTTGTAGGAATCAAACAATTTCAAAGGGAAGATAACCAACAGTAGGTTAAGGAAGGAGAAGTTCACTACTGTGAACCCAAGTAGGAAGACATCATTAGAACAGATGGTGTGAAAGTGAGACTAATGGATAGTCTCATGAATTCTACTGAGAAATTGAATCAGCATATCGATGTGTTGATAGAGGAGAAGGAGAAAACAAAGCAGTAAACTGAATTGTTGCCAAAGGAAGATAAGGCATAGCAGCTTTATGTTTTTTATTTTAACAAGTGTTTTGAGTGTGCAGGTTTTGTTGCAAATGTTGGAGAATATTTGGCACAGCTAAGCCACTTAAAGATGGAATAAGGAGACTATGTGGAAGAATTCAATCCATGGAGCAAAGAAGTTAAATTGCTGGAAAGAATGTTGAACAATCATGATTTAATCATGAAAGAGGGTAAGGATGATAGGGAGGCAACAAGTAAACCAAATAATGAAGCAAGTAAAAGATAAGTTAGCATAGGAGTCACAACAAGCGTTGAAGCATGATGCAAGAGCATGTGACTTAGAGGGAAAATCTTCAAACTTATTCCAAAAATCCAAAAAAATCTATAGGAAAAGGAGTGGGGTCCTTTAGCCAACAATTTCCATGCTTTTCTAGTTTAAGATAAGGATAGAATTAAGAATAAAATCATGTTGTAACAATCGCTTATGGATAAGTTGTATCAAGATTTATGCATAATTGCTTTAAACCGCTCTATGTAAAAGGCGTGCTTTTGTAAAGGATAAGGACCAAGAAGGATTTATCTATTATTTTAAAAAGGAGATAACGAGACGCTCTAAGGGAGTCCAACCCAAAGACATTATCATCTACAAAAACTCTTTCTGTGCATCTGATTGATGGTTCTCTATTAAACTGTTATTCTTATGGGTGTATCAGTTCTGGTTCTATTATTTCCTATGCTTCATTAATGATTCAACCTTTGTTTCAGAATTAACACTTAAGCTTAGGCCTATTGGGTTGTTTTCCTTTCATATCGATGAGCTTGTCTTGTTTAATTGCTTTATAGAGCTCCGCAGCGAAACATCTGTTTACACAGGAAATCCATGAAATAGAGTTGATCGGGACGAAGTCCTAGACCTGAAACATTATTGATTCTATTTCATACCCGTATCGATTCCGAACCATTATCGCATCACAAAAGCACAAGTAGAGTGGAAGGGACCTTTGGAGCCGTCGAAGTCTGAAACTCTAATAACTCGGAACCGAAATGCTATAGAGCAGGGTGAATAAGGTGTCGGGTCCACGAAGCTGATCGCATTGCAAGATCGGAGTGAGAGTAGACTAGCATTGGGGGCATTGGAGTTGCCGATTGTGACCTCCAATAACACTATGTGTTATCGCATTGAGGAAAGGAGCATTGGAAGGGCCAATGGTTACTGCCAATAGTGTTAATTGCGGCAAATACATTTCTTGAAATTAAAGCGCCGATAGTGTAATTCTTTAGAATTAAAACTATATTAGTATTAAGGCGCCAATAGTGTATTCCCATTCCTCTAGAACAAAAAGCAAATGACTATGTATTTTGTGTTTAAAAATGCATTTCCCTCTGTTTACAAGAACGATAGTATATTTCTATAATTCTATGGAATTATAGGCCAAGAAAGGAGAAAATAGGTGTATTGCTTGAAAGCACCGACAACAGGGGCTAGGGTGATAAGAGGAAAACCTCATGAGATGGCTAGTCTAACATTAGATGAATAATACACCTCTTGAAGTAGAAAAAGGAATTTAGCCAGAAATTGAAGAAATTATATCAGGCTTCGGTTGTTTGTCCATATCACCTATATCCAAGCCACCATTAGTGGTATCAGAGAAACTAGCTGACATTGAATTGAATCTCAGAAGTAGGAGAAGGAAAGTTACTATGGATTTCAGAGTTGGAAGAGGATGAGGACGTGGTGGAAGAGGACAACCTATTGCAAATGCTCAAGTGATGGAATTTGTGCAACAGATGCAAGCTAGATTAGATGCATTAACAACAGGAAGAAATATAGATGATAGAGATGTTACTGAGCCTGAGGTTGATGCTGCAGAGGAAGAAGCTGTAGCAGTTACCCCTAAGATGATATTCTTCCAGTCAGTGTTGAGATCCACAGCTAGGCCAAAGATTGAGGTTTCAATATATGAAGGAGGACTGAATCGAGAAGAATTGATAGACTGGATTAATGGCATCAAGAAATTCTTCGACTATGAAGAACCAGAAGATGAGAAGAAAGTAAAATTTGATGTCACCAAGTTAAAAGTCCATGCAGTGCTTTGATGGGATGGTTTGCAGGCAGAAAGAAGGAGACTTGGTAAGAAACCTATCAAGAATTAGAGCAAGATGGTAGCAAAGCTAAGAGGTAAGTTTCTACCAAGTAATTGTCATCGAACTTTGTTCAGGTAGATGTGAATCTTAGATAGAGGTCTTTAACAGTGAAAGAATAAACAAAGGAATTCTACAAGGTAAGATAAGAGCTAAAGAAGCCCAAGATATAGATGAGAAAGTAGCTAGATATGTGAATGGCCTTAGGATGGACATTCAAGATGAGATAAGTATACTATCTCAAAAAAAACTAGAGGGATATTATCAAATAGTAATGAAAGCTGAAGAAAACTCATGAGGAAGAAATCTACTAGAGGGAGAGGTGCTTTCTGAGGAAGGGGAAGTCAAGGTGGTAGAGGAAGATCTACAACACCTAAATATGGAGCTAGCAGCAGCTCAACCCAGCATGCACCCATAGGAGGTGATGCAAGAGGCAGAAGGAGTTTTTCTAGAGGGGCGGGAGGGATGGAAAGAGGAAGAGAAGTAAGATGTTACAGATGTAACAAACTGGGACACATAGAATTTAACCAAAGAAAGTAGAAGCAAATTAGAGGAATGCTATTGTTGCTCAAGCTGAGGGGAAGCAACAATAGCAGTGACAGAAGAAGAAAATATACTAGAGAGAGGAGAATCATTGGTAGTTAATAAAAATTTTCTCAAGCCAGCAAAGGAGATAGTTGAACCATCATAAAGAAAGACTTTATTCAGAACAGTGAGTAAAGTTCAAGGGAAATATTGTCAGATGATCATTTATAGTGGAAGCACTGATAATTTGGTCTCTACAGAAGTGGTGGAGAAATTGAAGCTGAAGAAAATGAAACATCCAACACCTTACAAGGTGTCATGGTTACAAATGGGACATCAATTGTTAGTGAATGAACAATGTGAAGTGGAATTTCTGGTGGGCAAGTATAAAGATAAAATTGTATGTGATGTGATGCCAATGGATGTGTGTCACATATTGCTTGGAAGACCTTGGCAATATGACATAGGATCCATGCATGATGGAAAAAGAAACACCTACAAGTTTTGAAAGGATGGTGTCAATCATACGTTGGTGCCTCTGCAAGAAGAAGATGTACCAGGAAATAAGATTGATCCAAAAACTCTGTTACTAGGAGGAAAGGAATAATTGAAGTAGATTGAAGAGAATGAGGTAAATTTTGTTGTAATTTTCAAGCCCAAGGCAATAATGACTTCTACTAAAATTTTCGATTTACCTATTGAAATTCAAGAAATGTTGGAGAAATATTATGATATTATTGTTGATGATTTACCAAATGAGTTTCCACCCATTAGAAGAATTAGCCATCATATAAATTTGATTCCTGGAGCAATTCTACAGAATTACTCCTACAGAAAATGAAGAGGTTAAGAAGCAGGTGCAAGAATTGCTTGACAAAGGGCTGATCAGAGAAAGCTTGAATCCTTATGCAGTACCAACAGTGTTGAGTCCAAAGAAAGATGGAGGCTAGAGAATGTGTATAGATTCAAGAGCCATCAATAAAATCACAATCAAGTATAGATTTCCTTTACCTAGAATTGAAAATTTAATGGATTGCTTGAGTGGAGCAAAGTATTTTTCAAAACTAGATCTTAAAAATGGGTATCATCAAATAAGGATAAGAGAAGGGGATAAGTGGAAAACCGCTTTTAAGACAAATGAAGGATTGTGTGAGTGGAGAGTAATGCCTTTTGGGTTGTCAAATGCACCAAGTACGTATATGAGACTCATGAATGAAGTTTTTAAATATTTTACTGGTAAATTTTTAATAGTATATCTGGACGATATATTAGTTTATAGTAAGTCTAAGGAGGAGCACATGAGGCATTTGAATTATGTCTTACAAGGCTATAGCAAGAGAAATTATTGTTGAATTTGAAGAAGTGTTCATTCATGAAAGTGTTAGAAAATTATAGATTACAGAGCAATGGAACACATAAAATATTGCAGAAATATAAAACGAAGAAAATGCATAAAACAAAAGAGACACAGATATACGTGGTTCACCCAGTTTGGGCTATTTCCATGGACAAACAGCCAGTCTTTCCTTTTATATTATCCAGCAAATCGAAGAAATACAACCTACAGTAGATCCGTTGCAATTCCCTCTTCGCTCTCAATATCCTCTCTCTTCCTCACTCAGAATATAGATCTACATAGACGCAATACAATTCCCTCATATACAGCGAGGGGTTGCCTTCTAGGGAAAAAAACCATAAATTAATCATAACTTCTACCATCAGATCATCTACCTAATGAATGGCCCAGATTGACTAGAAATTACTATACTTTTACAAGGAAATTTTACATCTATTTTTAGCTCTAGGGTCGCTTCCCCCGAACCCCCGTCGGGGGACCACTGGCCCCCAAACCCCCCAGCCAAGGGGGATTAGCCCTCCCACACCCCCTTGCGTGGATGGGTGTACAATCTTCCTAGGGTATACATCGAGCTGAAACCTTTGAATACAGAATATAATTAGGCTCCACACCCAAATATAATCTCCCACTTGGAGACTGATTATAGCAACTCCACCACTACTTCATTTGCTAAACAAAGACTCCACTTTGGACCTTGGTGTTTCTCATCTTCTTCATCATACTTTAAGACTAATTGAAACTGAGCAGATTCTCAATTTCTCCCTAGTTACAACTTTTGTTAACATATCTACAGGATTCTGGCTAGTGTGTATCTTTTCCAGCTTCAACTATCCATCTTCCAATGTTAACCATATGAAATGGTACTTGAGCTGTATATGCTTAGTCTTGGAATGAAATGCAGAGTTATTTGCAAGATGTATGGCGCTCTAGTTGTCACTGTATAACCTATCCAACTCCTACTTCTTACCCAATCATCCAAAAACCTTTGTAACCAAATCATTTCTTTACTAGCCTTTGTAGCAGCAACATACTCTGCTTCTATTGTTGGCAGTGCAACAACACTTTGCATTTTTGAGACCCAACTAACATTTGTTCCACCTACAGTAAGCACATACCCTGATGTGCTCCTCTTGTTATCTCTGTCACCTTCCATGTATGCATCAACATATCCCTGTAGAGAAATTTTTGAACCACCAAAGCATAATGCTTGATTTGTGGTGCCTCTCAAATACCTGAGAAACCACTTCACCGCCATCCAATGTCCTTTTCCTAGATTGTTCATGTACCTGCTTACAACTTCCACTACACGTGAAATATCACGCCTTGTGCAGACCATTGCATACATTAAGCCTCCAACTGCTGATGCATATGGAACTTTACACATATGAGCCATTTCTTCCTGAGTCTTAGGACACTCCTCCTTACTTAATTTGAAATGGCTAGCCAAATGTATACTAACTGGTTTTTCATTCTACATATTAAACCTTTTCAACACCTTTTCTATGTACTCACTTTGAGACAATGTTAATTTGTGATTCTTCCTGTTCTCTAGTTATTCTCATACCAAGGATTTGTTTTGCAACACCCAAATCCTTCATTGCAAATGAGTTTTCCAATTTTCTTTTGAGCACATTTATTTCCTGCATGTTAGAACCTGCAACAACCATGTCATCTACATACCATAACAATATAATATAGTTTCCATCATTTTTCCTTTTGAGATAAACACAATGATCAGAATGACATCTAGTATAACCTTGTTCAGACATAAACCTGTCAAATTTTAAATACTACTACCTTGGAGCCTGTTTTAAGCCATACAAGCTCTTCTTCAACCTGCACACTAGTTTCTCCTTCCCTTTTACCTCATATCCTTGTGGTTGCTGCCTATATATCTCTTCATGAAAATCCCCATGGAGAAAGATTATCTTTACATCTAACTGCTCAAGATGCAAATCTTCAGCTGCTACTAGACTTAAAATAGTTCTTATTGAAGTCATTTTAGCAACAGGAGAAAATATTTCATCAAAATCAATACCTTTCTTCTGTGCAAACCCCTTCACCACAAGTCTACGCTTTGACCTTTCTACTCCAATCTTCTTCCTTCAACCTGTAAACCCATTTATTCTGTAATGTTGTTTTACCTGCAGGCAACCTGACTAAGTCCCAAGTCTAGTTATGTGCTAAGGAGTCCATCTCTTCTTTCATGGCTTGCTCCGACTTCTTCCTGGTTTCTACCTGCACTTCTTCTTCATAACATTCTGGTTCACCAGAATCAGTCAACAATACATAATATATTGAAGGAGAGTATCATTCAGGGGGTCTACTCATCCTAGTAGATCTTCTAACACCATTTTCAGGTGTTTGAAGTGCTTGTTGTTGTTGTGGTTGTTGTTCTGGCTATTGATCATTATGATTTTCAAACACCATCACTTTTCCTGTGATATCGTCAAGCACTTTGTATTCTCTGTTTTCTTTTTCATGTTTCATTTCCTGCATCTGATCCTTATACAAAACCTTTTCATTGAATATGACATCTCTACTCCTAATGATTTTTTGTTTTTCATAATCATAAAAGTGATAACCAAAATCATTAACACCATATCCAATAAAGGTACATTTCTTTGATTTTTCCTCAAGCTTTTTTCTATTTTCTTTATTAATGTGGACAAAGGCTTCACAACCAAAAGTCTTTAAAAAAGAGTAGTTTACCTTTTTACCTTTCCATGCCTCCTCCAGAATACCACCATCCAAGGAACTTGAAAGCCCTCTATTTATTAGATAAACAACAGTATCTACAGCAACTGCCCAAAATTGTAAAGGCAATCCTGCATGCAATCTTATGCACCTTGCACGCTCCATGATTGTCTTGTTCATCCTTTCTGACACACCATTTTCTTATGGTGTTCCTGGAACTATCTTCTCTCTACGAATTCCATTCTTAGAACAGTACCTATTAAACTCTTTGTTGCAATATTCACCTCCATTATCTGATCTGAGACACTTCAACCTTTTTCCTGTCTCATTTTCAACCAAATCTTTCCATTTCTTGAAAGTATCAAATACATCAGATTTATTTCGAATACAATAAATCCAGGTTTTTCTGGTTGCATCATCAATAAAAGTAACATAATAATGAGAGCCACTAAGATATGATACCTAAGAAGGTCCCCATACATCTGTATGCACAAGCTCTAACTTTTTGCTCTTCTTTTCTTTCCCAACTCTAAGGAATTTGACTCTCTTCTGTTTTCCATAAACACAATTCTCACAGAATTTTAAATCAACATGCTTCAAACCTGGCAACAAATTTCTTGAGTGAAGAATCTGCATCCCCTTCTCACTCATTTTCCCGAGCCTATGATGCCACAATGCCATATCTTCTCCTATAGAGGTTAAATCATTAATAGAATTAGAAATACCATTGCATAAATATAATGTACCAACCTTTCCTCCTTTCGCTATTACCAGGGATCCTTTAGTGACCTTCCAGGTTTTATCTGTGAAAGTAGTTACGCAACCTTCACCTCCCAACTGCCCTGTTGAAATTAGATTTTTCTTCAGATCTGGAACGTGCCTTACCTCCTTCAATAGCCACTGATTTCCATTTTACTGTTTTATGAAAATTGTACTCATTCCAATGATTTTACATGGTTTATCATCACCCCATTGAACCTGTCCAAAATCTCCTTGAACATAATCATAAAAATGTTTCATATTAGGTGTGGCATGGAATAAGGCCCCTGAATCTACCACCTAGGCATCAATAATATTTTCTAATGAAAGAATCAAAGCATCTTGCAACACATCACTTGTTACATTGACTTCATGATTAGTTTCTTGTTGCACCTCTCCTTCTTTTCCCTTTCGAGACTTGCAGTCTTTCTTTAGGTGTCCTTTCTTCCCACATTTCCAGCACACTATCCCCGATATGGACTTAGATATACCTTTTCTTGACTTACTGTGATATCCTGGGCTCTTTCCTCTTTCCATTTTTCTTCCCCTAGTCTCTGCAATCAAAGCATTACCTGATGTATCACCGGAGCTTTTCTGTCACATTTCCTCGCTCAGGATTGCACTGACAACATCGTCAAACTTTAGAGTATTAGATCCAGTGACAGAGTTACTAATGGCCATAACTAAACAATTCCATCTTTCTGGCAATGACCATAGAAATAAAAGAGCCCTAACTTCATCATCAAAAGTTACCCCTACAGAACTTAACTGACTAGTAACTGTATTAAATTTATTTAAATGATCAACAACGTATCCACCTTCTGACATCTTCATATTAAATAAAAGATTCATAAGAAATACCTTATTTGAGGTCGAGGGTTTTTCATATAGTTTGACCAATGTCAACATTAAACCCTCTATTGTTGTTTCCTTTGAAATATTAAATGCTACTGATGCTGCTAGGCACAGCTGTATTGTTCCAAGTGTCTTTCTGTCAAGAATATCCCATTCTTTGTTTGTCAGACTCGTTTGATTCTTTGTCCAAGAGGAGTATCTGAGTTAATAAACTTGGGAAAAGAAGAGATGAAAAGTGCAAAAGGTGAAGATTTTGCTTCAGAAATGTAAGCAATACATGAACAAGTGAAACAACAATTGTAGGATAGAAACATCATGTATAAAACTAGAGCAGACATGAGAAGAAGAGAGGCGAACTTTGAAGTTGGAGATCTGGTTTTAGCACATCTCAGAAAGGATATGTTTCCAAAGAGAGAGTATAACAAATTGAAGTTCAAAAAAATTGGACCGTGTAGAGTGTTCAGGAAATTTTCTACAAATGCCTATGAGATTGAGTTACCACTTGATGTTGTAATATCACCAATTTTTAATGTTACATACCTCTACAAGTATGAAGGTAAAACTGCAGATGATACAACACAAGATCAAGAGACCCAAGAGATTGACTGGGTAAAACAGAACTTTACCCACAGCAAAGAATTTGCAACCAAAAAGAATTCTGGACAAGAAGGTGTTTAAGAAAACAAGGGGAGGAGAATACTTCCAGTATTTGGTAAAATGGAAGGATCGGCCAACCACTGAAGCTACTTGGGTTACAGAAGATATGCTACATAATCTAGGCAGTTCTGTAGATGAACCCATGGACAAGAGCCCATGAAGAATTTTTTCCTAAGGAGTCTGATGCAGAAGCATGTGACGTAGAGGGAAAATCTTCAAACTTATTCCAAAAATCCAAAAAATTCTGCAGGCAAAGGAGTGGGGTCATTTAGCCAGCAATTTCCATGTTTTTCTAGTTTAAGATAAGGATAGAATTAAGAATAAAATCATGCTGTAACAATTTCTTATGGATAAGTTGTATCAATCTTTATGCATAATTGCTTTAAATGCTCTATGTAAAGGGCATGCTTTTGTAAAGGATAAGGACCAAGAAGGCTTTATCTATTATTTTGAAAAGGAAATAGCAGGATGCTCTAAGGGAGTCGAGCCTAAAGGCATTATCATCTGCAAAAAACCTTTTTGTGCATCTGATTGATGGTTCTCTGTTAAACTGTTATTTTTATGCGTGTATCAGTTCCAGTTCTGTTATTTCCTGTGTTTCATTAATGAGTCAACCTTTGTTTCCCAATTAACACTTAAGCTTAAGCATGTTGGGTTGTTTTCCTTTCATATCGGTGAGCCTGGCTTCTTTAATTGCTTTACAGAGCTCCGCAGTGGAACCTCTATTTACACAGGAAATCCATGAAAAATACTTTGTTGGGACAAAATTATGGACCTAAAACATTATTGAGTCTGGTTAATACTCATATTGAGTCTGAACCATTATTGCATCGCAAAACCACAAGTGGAGTGGAAGGGACCTTTGGATCCGCCGACGTCCGAAACTCTGATAACTCAGAACCAAAACTCTATAGAGCAGGGTGAATAAGGTGTCGAGCCTGCAAAGTTAATCACATCATAAGATCGGAGCGGGAGGAACCTAGAATTGGGGGCATTGGAGTCACCGATTGTGACCTCCGATAACACTACGTGTTATTGCATCAGGGAAAGGAGTGTTGGAAGGGTCGATGGTTACCGCCGACAGTGTTAATTGCGGCAAATGCATTTCTTGAAATTAAAGCGTCGATAGTGTAATTCTTTAAAATCAACACTATATTGGTATTAAGGTGTCGATAGTGTATTCCCATTCCTCTGGAATGAAAATCCTGTGACTGTATATTTTTCATTTAAAAACGCATTTCCATATGTTTACAAGAATGATAGTATATTTCTATAATTCTATGGAATTATAGGCCAAGAAAGGGGAAAACAGGCATATTGCTTGAAAGTTCCAACAACAGGGGCTAGAGTGATAAGAGGAAAACCTCATGAGACAGCCAGTCTAACATTCGATGATTGATACACCTCTTGAAGCAGAAAGAGGAATTTAGCCAGAAATTGAAGAAATTATTTCAGGCGTCAGTTGTTTTTCCATATTTCCTGCACCCGGGCCACCAAAGCAAGAGCAAGAAAACCAAAAGTTGAAGCAAGCACAGAAAGATTCAGCATAGGAGTCAGCATAGAAGATAGCAACAGTAACTTGGAACAGAGAGGAAGAGGAAAAAGTAAGGAGTAGAATATGGACCAGCCCAAAGATATGTTGGACATAGAGATTGAAGAAATGTGGCAGCAGATGATGAAGCAGTTCGAATGGAGGAAAATGGTAGCAGAATCAAACAAGATCAATCAGAAGTTGAACCTGATTGACAGGGAGAAGAAAATGGAGCAAAAGACAGCAAAAGTGTAGCAACAACAAGGGAACAAAGCATATGGACAGTTACAGAACAAAGTATGGGATCCAAGAAGACCAAGACCAAAAGACACATGATTAGGAGATCATGAATATTTTCTACTTTGGGAGTCTAATGCAAGAGCATTCAGCCCAAGGAAAATTATTGTAAATAGTAGACATAGGGGGTCATGCATTTTAGGAAATAGTTTCCTAAGTATCAAGTGAATGTAATATTTAGGCTTTTAAGTGAGTTAATTAGATAGTGGGAGAATATGTAAATACTCTCAAACTAAATAAATGAGAACATGAGTGGTAGAAATCAAATCCAACTCTTAAACAGTTCCATGATTCTAGGAACAAGAGAGATATTTTAGGTATTAAATGGGAAGTTGATAAGAAGACTTTTCTATTTTAAAATAGAGGAAAAGATGGAATGGATAAAGTCTCAAGGAGACTTATCTGCCAAATATGTATGCATGTCGCGAGCTTTAGGCTTTTGTAGAGAATTGATCGGACCCTTCAATGACCTGATCCAATGTTTCTATATAAATATATGTAAGCCTACGGGTAGGAGGAGGAGGCCACCAATAGTAGAATCTAGCCTATGTATGTGTGTGACCGAGGCCGAGGAGTCTCGAATGTAATCTTTGTTTTTACATTAATAGATGCAAAGTTATTTCCTAACTATGTCAGAATATTGAAGTATTTCATGAATGATTTTCTATGAATTCGTAGGCTCTGCAGGTTGCAAGCAAAATTCTGAAGGACGCAGAGGGACGGAGTGATTCAGAGGAATCATAATGGATTTTGAATCCAATTGAAGAGACAGAGCAAGCTCTATAGGAATGGCGTAGTGAGGATGCGCTTAAGAGTTAAGCTTAGAGAAGCTGAGCAGTGGAAGGTGAAGTTCTTAAAAACAAGCAGAGAAAGAGGAGCACAATTCAGAAGAATCGAAATGGATCATTGAATCCATTAGAGCTCTGCAAGAATGACAGGGATCAAAGGAGTGTGAGGAGCTTAAGCTCAAAAGGAAGAGCGAGATGCAAATGACTAGAAGGACGTAACCTTTAAAGAAGCCAAATCACCAAGAAATTGAAGAAAAAAGTGTAACATTCCAAGTAAGAGGGACAAGCGGAGAAGTCTAGAAGTGATACTCAGCAGTTGTTGGATCTTCAAATATCAATTGCTATGATTGAAATCGCAATCGCATTTCAGAGGTGCCAAGGGACAACGATAACAAACCCAACAATACTCTGACAAGCAATGTGACGATATCGCTGACAAACTCGATCAGTGATCAGGTAGTCAGAGGTATAAATCAGAAGGGGTTAGATATGAGTGGATGAGCGATATCCAATAGAAATTATCAGAATACCGCAGCTCGGACCCATCGGAGTTCAGTGCAGCAGAAGCGTGAAGTAAGTAGTGATCGGACCCGATGACAATCATAGTCATGGTTCTATAGTATTGAGGTCCGTGTATGCTACTCAAAGGGGAATTTCCTTTGTATTCCCCTGTATTATCGTGTGTGATAGTTGATATGGTTCTGAGGGTTTTGTGGGGAAAAGTGCTAATAATGTTTCCGATAGTGATTGTGTAGTCGCATGTCGGAGGTGAAAGGGGTGATATGGCACACAAGTGGTAAGACCGTGGAACTATGTGAAGGCCTATTGCGATGAGGTTTTAACCTCAGGTTCTGTTCAGAACCCGTATAAAAAAGGAAAAGGCGTATTGTGTGAAAATCTTTCATGTAAGGGTTAACAAGGGAATAAAAAGCATCGATTGAAGGTTCTGAAGGGTTTGATTATCAATAGAAAGGTTTAGCAGGGTGATTGAAGTTCCGTTACAAAGGAATAGTATAAGAGGGCCACTTGACCATTTATGGTTTGAAGGTTTGACTCCATTGTAGAGTCAGACACCTGGGACAGCTGTGGATGCATTGTTGATAAATGCATACTGTGGGTATATGCTGGGTAACCCTGGCATCAGTTTTCTAAGTATGGTTATATGCTAGGGGACCCTACACCAACAACCAACCCATATTAAAGGTGATGTGATCCATATTAGATAGCATCGGAGTTTTTCCGACTGTGACTCAGGGAGATGAAGGTGAGCTCATGTATTTGAGAGAAATTTATGAACGAGTCATTCGGTCTTGATTCAGAGTCATTTCATATGATCAATAATAATGGGAGCACAATGCAGCATCTTACTGTTTTCCTTCTCAGGCCTTTATGACAAAAATTCTTGGGTTAACATGACTTGTGTTAACCAAGATACTGGACGAGTTGAACCAAAGCACTTTTCAATGCTTGCAAATTGGAGGCATGAGTATACAATGGAAGACATTCTCACATGATTGAAAAGAGAAAAGTTGGGTTCTTATAATCGAAAATTCCATGGCTAGGGAATGCAATATGAGTTTAAAGAGCTCAGATGATGAACTGCTTGATGTTTGTGAGGTCATGGCATTTGAATCTCAGACCCTCAAGAACATGATGGATGATACAAGCTCCTAGAGCATTATTTAGCTGCCAAAAGTTTTTAGAAAGTGTTATAGATCTAATACAAAAATATAAGATAATGCAAATATACCCAAAAATAATAAGATAGAAATAGATAGAAATGCTTCACTTTATTGATATCAAACCCTTAAGGTAGGGCAACACCATACATTCATTCCTTAAGGAAGGAGAACATTCCACAAGCCATATCCTTGTTCATACAATAATTCCTTGACACCTCTCAACAGGGAGTCTTTAGCCTCTATATAGGCCTCATACATACAATACCATGGGTCATTACCATGGTTCCCTTAATAACATCTATCTAATACCATGGGCTTATTACATTATTGTTAACTAATTGTGGTCTCTTACATGATATGGGTTAATCACCTTATTTATTACTATGGCCCATCCCATTATTACATTATTCCCTTGGGTACCTCCCTTTGTACCCCATATTATCCCCCTAGGTATACTACATTCCACCCCCTTTAACATGTTTGTTCCCTGAAACATGGGAAAAACACAAATAGTAAGATCTACTCAAAAGAGTAGTCCACTGGTACCATGCATGTGCATCTAGCCATCCCTGAGAAAGGTGAACCATCGATCTAGTTGGTGCCTCGCTCGCTTGAGATGGACGCTGACTGTTGCGACTCTTCTGTGTGGATCGACGCTCCTCTCTATCTATTATGTTGGGGTTATTGTCCTTGTGGCTAATTTGTTTCCATCTTGTTCGTTGTTTTCTTACAGTGTGATGTGGGTGGTGATATGCTGAAGTTTTAACCCACGGTGTCTTTTTTTTTAATTCACCACCTAATGGAGCATCTTTTGTTGTTGCTTATCTTCCAATATTACTTCAAACACTGATTCATAATCTAATATATCTGTACCTATAACATTTTCTGCTTCAGCCTCCTTAAACTCTACCTGTACCTGGTTTGATGTTTGTGTTTGGTTGTCGACCATCAAGGGCTCAACATCTGATGTGTCAGACCCTAGAATATCTTCTACTTGTGTCTTAATGGAAATATCCTGCAATGTAATTTTCATCTTTTTATACCAGAGCTTCAAGAATTTCTTCTACACATTAATATTGACAGTACCCACAAATTCCATCCAAGGATATCCCAAAACAACATCCATGTTATCCATATCTGAAGTATAAAAGTCACAATGCAACACATACTTATCCATAGAAAGCTTTAAATCTTTATAAACTTGAACATCCCCATTATCAACCTGTGTGCTTTCAATGTGTTTTGTTGGAACTTGCAATTTTTTTTCCAAATTAACATTGATAAAATTATGCTTGCAACTAGGATTTATCGACACAATGATCTTCTCCTTCTGAATCAATCCATGAACCTGCAATAAAGAGATACCAGCAAAAAATAACCCTTTAGGTTTCTTGGTTTTTTGGTTTCACACTTTGATATATGAAAGTTGGTCGAGATCTTGGGGCTTATTAGATCTCGAGGCTTATTTATTTATCATCTATGCATTTTATTTTTTGTACAATCTAATATGGAGATATTACTATGAGGTGTACAATAGTGCATTGGAAAAAAACCAATATTTATGGTGTTACTGACTCATTATTAATAGCCTATTCTATTTATTTATTATTTTTCAT
>APFE031153677.1:135349-163073 GCA_000404065.3 Pinus taeda | reverse complement strand
TTATTAGATTATTTATAAAATTATACTTTGGCAAATGGACCTTAGATTAATATATAGGTACCAATATTCGTTTTTAGGTTCATATATATACTTTTATTAATAAACATGTACACTAATAAAGAATTCTTTAATTATGGAATTTACCTATTTTAACTAATTTCTTATTTCTTAGAATAACAGTAATTTAATAATATATCTAGAATATTATTTGTAGTATTATTATTGGAATAATAAATTATTTATTTAGTTAATAAATATAAATTATTAAATATATTAATTTAAGGTCAATTGGACCATTAGGTTCAAATGATAATTATAATAAAAATATTATTATTATTAAATAAATATATGGTATATCAATATTATTAATTTAATATGGATTAGTTAGGTTTTTGAATATATATATATAAATTATATATATATATAAGTACAAGTAACAAATGAATATTTTATTATATAATTTTACCAAATTTAACTATTTTCGTAGAATAATAATAATTAAAAATTTACCAAGATTATTTTTGGTTTGACTGAGGGCATTAGGTTAAAATTAGCCGTTGACATTATAGCCGCTGCACATGCTATTTAACACTCTAAACTGGATTGGATGTTCAACATGTCCTGACGATGAACCACAATGGTTGGTTCGAAACGCGTCCACAAAGATCTTTATCATGTGATTTACGCTGAAGCTCTTATTATAAAAATGACTGATCACAGAAGCCTCAATTCTACAATTGATTCAGTTTATTGAAATTTTTTGAAAGATTTCCATTTCTCAAAGCTATAATTCGAATAAATCTGTAAGTTATTAACAAAATTAGCCCAAAAAACCGATTATGAAAAATAAAACTGCACAAATATCCAAAATGAACTTTCAGAACAGAATCATCTCCTCATCATCTTCCATCTCGAAAACAAATACGTACTCCAAGTGCTGAAACGCAGTTTCCTTTCATTGTTTAATACTAATATTGTTAATTGTTAACAACAATTGTTTATCTACATAATTCTCACTGTTATGATTCAAAAGCATAATTTTCACGCTTCTGATACTTAAAAAATTGTAAATTATGGAAAAACAAAATGTCATTTATAAAGATCACAAAATAACAAATAGCATGACAATTTGGTTTGGGAAAATGAAATTGAAAAAATTGTAAATTATGGAAAACCAAAAATGTCATTTATAAAGATCATAAAATAACAAATAGCATGACAATTTGGTTTGGGAAAATGAAATTTGTGTTGAGGTTCAAAATGATCGACGTCGAAATTTGCTGCGTGCAGATCGATCGTTACTGCGTGCAAATGAGGAGCCATTCCTATCCCTACTTCTATCTCTGGGTGGATATGCATACCTCAGCTTTAGGGAAGGCGATTCTCTATCATTCTTGGCAAACCTGTACCCTTGTAACGCTTCCATAGCAGCTGCAGCACATTTAGGGTTTTCAAAATCCACAAAACACAGAACAACATTAACACTGGCCTCTCCTTCACCTTGATTTGCAGATTTCTTGGACTTATTGACAATCCTAATTTCTTTGAAACCCTGGAAATGGCGAAATATGTGAGCCGCTTCTCTGCGACTGCAATCATTTGGAACTCCCTCAACAAACAGTGTGTTAGGTGCATCTGCTGCTACGTCAACATTATCTGAACCACGAATTGGCAACTCACTACGATAATCATCATAATTATAAGGTGCAAGAGGAGCTTCATATTGTTCTCTACTTTCTCTAAATGATCGAACCCCAACTGGGTTTGTGGTGCCTCTCTCCCCATTTCGGGGCTCTTCCCAGTGACGAGTAGCATAAGTGGAGGTACCAGACAACACAGGATCATGATGACCGTGCCTCCCAATTAGAAGGTGGTCATCATCTTCGTATTCACTGCGAGGCCGCTTGGCCACCACAGACTTCTGCAACTGCCTCGCCCTCTCTGGAATTCTTGCGCTTAAATATGTGCTCTCCATTTCCTCTCTTTTTTTTAATCTCCTAAACGCTCTGAAAGAACCGTTGCAACGCAATGCAAAAGTACAGGCAGCCCACTAAAAAATAGGGTCAAAAAGAGACTCAGCGAAGCAAACACCCGAATTAATTTCTGAGCTTTGGTGGCCGAAGCATAAGAATGACCTCAGTTGTAAGTTTTGTTGTGATCACGTTGTAGATATATAGGTAATTGAAACAAGTGATGGGGAGGGTCGATCGATTACTTATAGCTGTTTTACTGCCCCGAAGAGAATGCATGTAGGTCGGCCTATCTCAAATGTTACCAACTCTCCGCTTTAGCAGCTGTGTTTCTCTCTCTTAGCCCAGTGGGAGTTCATCTTATAAGTATATTAGAATTTACAAAACACAAAACCAATACAATAATATTCATAGGCACTAAGTACTATGAAAGTAAGTTTCATCACCAATTTCAATTTCTGGAATTTTGGTGTTTGGAATCTATTTGCAAATAGTCCCACAAGTATTAACCTATTACAACAATGCTCATCATGTCAACATGGGTGGAGAAAGAAACAACTATTGGGACCACCTAGGATAATCCCAATTACTTTTTTGTAAAGTTTAAAATCAAAGATTGAAATTTATTTTCAATGTAGTTATGCCATTCTTTCCCTTTTAATTAAATTAATTAAAGGAAAAAAAAATATCATATGAACAAGTGTCATCTTAAATGAGTTAAGGTTTTTCTGAGTATGTTGTATTAATAAGTTATGGCATTGGCTCATGGTATGGTAACAAATTTTGTTTACAGATTGAGAATCTCCATGGTAAAGAGTGAGTGAATCTCCATAATTAGTAAATTTGTTACTTTATTTTAATAATAATAATAATAATAATAATAATTAATTAATTTTTATGGTTAATTTTTAACTAAAAAACTTGACATGATTGCTATATGTGTTTTAGATGGTATAGTTTATGTTTTAATGTATGGCAGTAGTTAGTAATTGGTAAGATAAGGGTATTTATTTTTCTTAGCAAAAGATTTGTTGTTAGAGTTTAGATTTCTTACTTTTATATGGACAAGTCTATATGCATCTTTTAGAATACATTATGGGAGAGATGGCAGTGGTTGGTAAGATAAGGGTATTTATTTTTCTTAGCAAAAGATTTGTTGTTAGAGTTTAGATTTCTTACTCTTATATGGACAAGACTATATGCATCTTTTAGAATACAACATGGGAGAGCCATCAGAATAGACTTCAGTTGTGTTTGTGCTTTATGCCGGGTTGTATTATGTTACTAGAGACATGTGTGCATTTTAAATTTGTTCTTATCGCTATTGGACTTGGAGTTGTGCTTATGATGATTACATGGGTGGCACTGGAATGCATTGTAGCTTTTAGCCATATGTGTTTCTTGTTTTGTAGACATGGATGGTTATATTACTATTCCTTCTAGTTGCATTTCCAATTACATCTGCAAGTATAGGGATTTGGGGTTTTTGTTCATAGGTTGTTTTTCATGTTGGTGGTTTTTCATTGCTAGCTTTATGAGTGGTTTCCTATGCTTTTTTTGTAGTGACATTTTATGTTTCCATGTTCCTAGTAATGGACTTGAACTTTCACTTTACAATTTTTCTTGTGTGGATTAGATTTTAGGTCCACATTTGAGTTTTTGATCCGAAAGGGATTGCAAAAATGGAATCTAAAGGAAAATAGGTGTTCTTTATTGAATTGGTCATTACTTCCTATTTTGAAAGGGAAATTAAAGTGTTTAATAACTTGATTGCAACCTTTAAAGGGAATGTGCAATCACAACCTTTAGAGGGAGTGAATTTACAATCATGGAGATAAATGGAGTTGAATCACATTTGCAAAAACAAAGGAAATTGAATTCATAAAGAGAAAGGTTAAGTGTGTACCTAAAGGAAAAAGATCATTGTGGTTATGGAGAGAAAGGTGATTACACTCATGGAGATGAAGGGTGATAGTGCTCACAAAGATGAAGGTGGTCACACTCATAGACACAAAAGGTGATCACACTTGTGGAGTTCAATATGATCTCACTCATAGAGATGAAATTAATTACACTTGTAAAGAGGAAGACAAACAATCACCATTTGGGTAAATGAAATATTTAGCAATGTAAAGGGAATTTTTTTTTCATTTAAAGAGTCTCAAGTGGAATTTATAAAGCAATAACCTAGCTTATATATTCCTCTTCATTAGAAAGAAAGGGGCATTATCCCTTGGTTGTAGTGTCTTGGTTATTGATTGAGTGAGGGAGGATAACATATTCAAACCTACAGCTTCCTTCAAGAATCTTGGATATGTTTTGAACGATTTCTTTGAGATATTTTTAGTGAATAAACAAAGACCCAAAGGAAATTGAAGCTAGCTCAAACTATGATAAAATTTTTTATTTTGACTAAAGATCACAAGTTAAGTTAGAGGATGGAATTTTTTTAGCAATATGACTTTGTGCATGTGAGCGATTGTAATTTATATTTTTCTTTCTTTATAAGAATTAATAAAGTACAATCAAAACTATTCAAATGTTGGAGATCTTCCCAAGTGGGTTTGATATCTTAGGTAAACCTATGTATCAATTTATTTTGGTTAGTTGGGCATTTTAAATTCATCTTATTAGATTTTCACCATTAAATAGTTAAAACCACAACTACTAATTTCGATCAACCAACAACACATTTTATTTAAAGATCTATTGTGATAAGTTGTTTAGTGGGATATCTATGAAAAATAATGAACCATATTAGTATAAAATTGTATTTAAATATTTATTATGACAAGTTGTTTAGTGGGATATTTATAACAAGTTATGTATCATATTAGTATCAAACAAAATTTCTTCATGGCTAGAAGGGATCATTTTGAGTTGGACAATTACAACACTTAATAAGTTGGATGAAGATGGAGAGCTCTTATACAAGACATTAAGATTGGAAAAAATAAACAATCACAAGATCTACTGAATGAGAAGAATCAAGAATAAAGGGAATGCACCTAAACTATTAAATCTGGAAAATCAGATGTCCTTAATGTGTTTCATGTGGCACATGTAAAAAATGAATAAAACATTGAGTCTTTGGTTGTTGTAATGGCTCCCAAGAAAAATGAATGAAGGATACCTCATCAAAATCCAATTATAAAGATGAAAATATTGAACATGAAAAGAAGCCCAAAATAGAAAGATCAGATCTAGAGTAAGAAGAAGGCATAAAAAAATAGCCATCTTTCAAGTGGATTTAAAAGTAGACATCAATCCATATGTGGCTAAGATTGATGTTCTCAAATTAAAAATTAATGGTTACAATAGTTAGAAGTATATGAAGTCTATTTTAGCATGTATGAAGTGAGTCAAGCATATAAATTTTATTGTTTATTTTGGTAATTTAAAGAACGAAAGCCATGCTTTGGCGTGTTGGGAATATTTTAGCATATTGAATATGAAGATGGATAAAAGATCATATGACATAGGAATATGTATAACAAAAAATGCAAGATGGCACCATATAATTGTGTAAGAAAACAATTTATTTATATAAAAAATTCAAATTATTCTAAATAAAAAAGATAAAAGTTGATTTTCTTCTTTATATTAAAAAAAATAAAATATCTTTGTTCGCAATCATATCATTGTAGTTAATAAAAAAATTTCTGATACAAATGCAAAACCATCTATAGCCTACAATGCAAGACCATCTATAGCTATTTGATATTGTAATAGTTAAAATAAAATTCTACTTTGGGTATTAAAAAAAAAAATTGGGTATTAAAAAGAAAAAAATTAAATTTAAATATTGAAAAAGAAATCTATTTAAATTTATAAATGATAAATTTCCTATTTGTAATCTGTTGAGTTTTCCTTCCATTAATGTAAAAAATTTTCAAATTTTATTTATAAATATTTAAAATGCATTAAAAAAAAATAGAATAATTGAAATATAACTTATATCTCGCAAACCTCAACTCTTTTGTTATTTTTTTTATATCAATATGATTTTAGTCTCTTCACCTTTTCAAAATAAGAATTGTTTTTCCGAAAAAATTAAATACCTATTAAATTGGGATCTCTTATTATATACATGTGACTCTTCAAAAATATTGCTTTCACAATGATCACTAAATAGTAATAGTATACCTGCATTCGTGTGTTTTTTAACATCATAGTGAATCCAATTTCAAAAAAGAACTATTGATTTCATAATAATGACACACTTATGTGCTTCATAGTGTATTGTTTGGTTTTTTTTTATCAAAAACATTCTTATACGGAAGCTATGTTGTAGGATGTAATGCAAAGTAAATGATTCAAAATTAAATTTAAAAAAAAAAAAAAAATTAAAAATTAAAAAAAAATAATAATATAATTAATATTTGATTAATTAGGAGTAGATTTAATAAATAGATAGATTCTTTTGCATCTATGTATATTATAGTTTGTAGTTTGCACATGCATGCTAGATACATTTTTCTAGCCATTCAATATACCTATTTTTTAATAAATTAATAAACTAATATCATTATTTAAATATTATTTTTCCAAAACTAGCCGGTTACCTATTAATATTTTTAATAAATTAATGAAATAATATCATTATTTAAATTATATTTTTTAAACTAGTGTTTAATATATCCATTACTTAATAATATTTGCTTCTTTAATATATTAATAAATTAATATTATAATTTAAATATTATTGTTCAAATATATTAGTTACTTGAAATTATGTCTCTACATTGCTCTCTATTTAAGTCCATGGTCTGCCTATTCATATGGTCCTATGATGAACCACACTTGGTTCGAAACACGTCAGCAAAAAAATCTCTTATGTGATTTTTACCAAAAAGCTTTGCTAGATAGATAGTAAATCAATGTCTGAGTAAATATATAATTTTTGTATATATATTAGCACAACCATAAGAATAAATATGATTGGGTGTATATTAATCATATGCACAATTATATTAGTAAACATGGTTGAAATACATAGATAAATATTAAAGATATAGATTTAATATTAAAAATTAATATTTATATTAATAAATATATATGATGATGATGGTGGTGATGGTGGTTAATGTCCACTTAGATCAAATTGGTCTATAGGACCTATAATTTTCTTAGTTCTTAATTGTCTAGCTTCCCGTGTTTCTCGGCTAGATTGGTGTTCTAGCTTTCTTTTTTTTCTCTATGGTCTTCCAACTTCCTTTATCTTGCATCTCCTTCATCTCTTCCAATCCTTGGGACATTGGTGTCTTAGCTTCGCGGTCTATTGTGTTTGTCCTTTTGAAGATAGTTGGAGAAGAAGTTTGGTCTAGGAGATCTGCTTTACTGTTAAATGAAGATTTATTTTGTGCGGTGTTCGAATCCTCATAACTGTTGATGCTTGAGGGGTTGTTGAGTTCACTTTTTTGCTGTTAAGCAGGGATTTCCCCTACTTCTCTTGAGAGTTGTTTCTTTCTTGCCCGATTTCTTGCAATTCAGAGTTTTCTGGAGAGTATCCTTCCTTGATGATAGTGTAATGTTCTTTTTGTGCTCCTTCCCACTATGTAGATCTGTGGTGATTCTTCTAGCAAAATTTTTCTGGGAGGCTTTTGGGCAATTTTTGGTTAGATGGCATGTCTCAAAGCAGAATTGACATCTGAAGAGGATACTTTCATAATCAAGTTTCTGGTTCCACACATAGTCTTTACTTGTTAGGTTTATTTCAGCTGGTAATCCGGCGCTGAAGTCCATTTCCACATAAATGTGAGCATAGGTGGTTCTGGCATATTCCTCTATTTCTGGGCACCTACAATAAAATTTCTCAATTTCATTTCCAATGGCTTTTAGCAAGGAGAAAAATTCCAAAGATGCAAGGGTAGGTTTGGCAATCTACCCAAATTGATGCTGAGGTTATGACTGTTGTTGAGAGATCGAATGATGGGTTCCATGGCTTCATGAATAGGCCTGAGTTTTCCCAAAACCAAGGGCCGAAATCTAGAATGCATTGTCTTCTTTCATGGTTTTCAAAATCTACTATAAAGAAACCCCTAGCACATGAGTAGATATTATATTATAAAAAAAAATTTTAATAATAATAATAATAAGAATAATAAGAAATATATAATATAAAATTTTAATATTATATTATATTATAATTATGATAATAAAATTAATATAATATAATAATAATTAATAATATAAATAAATATTTAATATTATTAAATTATAATTATAATATGATAATAATTATTATAATTATTATATAATTTTCATATAATAATTATATTTAGTAATATGATAATTTTATTGATAATAAACCCAAAGTATTAATATTAAAAATCTTGCAATTAATATTATAAACTCAAGGGATTAATAAACTCAATGAATTATCAATACTATAAACCCAACAGATTGTATTTTTCCTGAAGGGATCAGTATTAGAAACCCAAAGGATTCATATTATAAACCCATGGGATCAATAAACCTGAAGGATTAAAAACCCAATGGATTAATAAACAAAAGGAATTATTAATATTGTAAACAAAAGGGATTAAAAACACAAGCGATTAATAAACCCAACAGATTTATATTATAAACTCAAGGGATTAATATTATAAACCATAGGGTTTAAAAACCCAAGGGTTTAATATTATAAACCATATGGATTATAAACCCAAGGATTAATATTATAAACCCTAGCGATTAACATTATAAACCCATGGAATTAATAAATGAAAGGGATTGTTATTATAAACTCAAGGGATTAATAAACCCAAAGAATTGTTAATATTATAAACATAAGGGATTAATATTATAAACACAAGGGATTAATAAACCAAAGAGATTAATATTATAAACCCAAGAGATCAATATTATAAACCCTAGAGATTAAAAATCCAAGAGATTAATGTTTTGAACCCAAGGGATTAATAAATCTAAGACATTAATATTATAAACCCTAGAGATTAAAAGAAAAAGCAATTAATAAACCCAAGGGATTAATATTATAAACCCTATGGATTAAAAACCAAAGGTATTAATATTACAAACCCAAGGGACTAACACACCCAAGGGATTAAGGAACCCAACGAATTATTGATATTATAAACCAAGGGATCAATAAACTGAGAGGGCTAATATTATAAATATAAGGGATTAATAAACCCAAGGGATTAATATTATAAACCCTAGGGATTAAAAGCTAAAGGAATTAATATTATAAACCCAAGGGATTATTAAACCCTAGGGATTCATATTATAAACCAAAGGGATTGATATTATAAACCCAAAGTATTTATAAACTTAAAGAATATTAACTTTATAAACCCAAGGGATTAACATTATAAACCCGAGAAATTAATAAATTGAAGAGACTATTATTATAAACCCAAGAGATCAATATTATAAACCCTAGGGATTAAAGATCGAAGGGATTAATATTTTAAACCCAAAGGATTAATAAACCAAAGGCATTACCCGGATGCGAGTGAAATTCAAGATCATTAATGGTGAGACGATGGATTGATGGCGCTCGGCCCAGCCAGATGGTGGCCAGCACACCATCCCATGTTCAGTTATGGCACCTACAAATTCACTTCAGGCGAGAGAAAGCCAGCCTGTAGAGAGACTTTAATGGTCGCTCCAGTCAAGAAACGAAAGTTTGATTTATCATGGCACCCATCAACCCCTCTCTTTTCCCTCCCTCCTTCAACATTTGCCCACTCCAACCAGGAAACCCCAGCAATAGAACTGTCATAGGAAAACGTTGTTGGCTTCTCTATTGTCTTAGCTTTGGCAATGAGTACCATTACTCCCATTCCAAGCACTGCCCTTTGAACCCTATGCAGGAGCCCTCTGCGCATTCTCTGCCTTCCTTCCAGGCCCCCAATTCTCCTGAACTTCTCTTCCGCCACATTGCGATGGTTCCTCACCGCATGTGGAGCCACAGAGGAGGTGACCGAGGTGGTAGCACTCGCTCTCAGGCAGCGCATAGGGATGAACCGCCACCATCACCTATTTCTCTGCCTCCTTCTCAGGCCATCTCTCTCCCTCATAGTCTGCCCCGCAAACACCATCCTCACACTGGCTTCCATTCGAATCATTTCAGGTTCCAAAGCAACCTAAACTAGCCCATTATTATGGCAAATATCACTATCATTTTCTCAGAAGAAGAAGAACAGCACAGTGCTCCTGCGCGAAACTCTGCTGAGCAACCTAAGGACATTCGTAGAATGGAAATTTGTCTAGGCTCTAAGCAGCTCCCAACAGTTGAAGATAGAGCAGCTAGGCGTGGTGGTCAAAATGTTGAAGGTGATATTGTAGGAGACACTCGGCAACCAGGTGGTAGTGCTCATGGAGCCACAATTTCGATGGCTATTGCTGGCAGCTCGAGCAGCATCCCTCAGGTGACGGAACTTCTAGGTGGCAGTGCTCATGGAGCCACAACTTCGATGGCTATTACAGACAGCTCGAGCGGCATCCCTCAGGTGATGGAACATCCAGGTGGCAGGGTGGGTAGCGATGTGGCGAAGGAAGGCGAGATCTGGTATGGGAACGCGTGCCCCATTGTTGAGGAGGCTCATGACTAGGACGTTCCAATGTGACGCCACGTGGCCTCCCAAATGCCACCTTAAAGTTTTGTTGCTGACTGGTTAGGTCATGTTATTTGTGGTTTTGCTTCTTGTTCACTAGTTAGGCAATTCTGTCTTGGTTCTCAACTGCTTGAGATGGTGATATCTCAAGTCTTCATTCTAGTTTTGTCGATGTTTTCCTGGTCTTATGTATGGTTTTTTGTAATGTTAAACTGGTTTCCCCAAATTTGGGGTAGTTATGATTCCCAGAAGGATCTTATTTGTTCTCGGCTGAGGCTGCAACCTCATTGTAATTTTATTTTTCATCCTTTTAATAGAATTAGCTTTACAGAGAAAAAAAAAACCAAAGGCATTAATATTATAAACTGTGGGGATTAAATATAGAAGGGATTAACATTAGAAATAGATGTATAATTGGAAGGATCTCCTAAATCCACATTTGTTGATATTATTAACAAATATAAGAGATTAATATTATAAACCCAAGGGATTAACATTAGATATACAACAGATTAATAAACTTAATATTATAAACCCAAGGGATTAATAAACCCAAATAATTATTAATACTATAAACCCAAGGTATTGATATTATAAACCCACGAAATTATTAATATTATAAATGCAAGGGATTAATATAAACCCTAGGATTAATACACCTAAGGGATTAATAAACCTAATGTTATAAATTCTAATATTAAACCCAATATTTTAAACCCTAATATTAAACCTTAATATTATAAACCCAATATTAAAAGCCCTAATCAAACTTCATAATATGAAGCCCCATTGTAGTGTCGCAATGTGATGTTGAAAAAAATGTAATGTAATGTAACATTCCAACAATGATTGTCATATTTCTTTTCACATTGCAACAATATTTGCCACAACTTGACAGATAGATTTCTGCACCATTCAAATGTCACAACATCAAACCCTAATGTTAAACCAAATATTATAAACCCTAAAATTATAAAACTAATATTATAAACCTTGACATTAAACCCTAATATTAAACCCAATATTATAAACCTTAATATTAAACCCAACAATTAAACCCTAAAATTAAACAATAATTTTCTAATGCAACAATGCAATTTTGAATAAATTGCAATGTAATATAAATCAGCAAGTTGATGGCACAATTTTTCAATGGTTCCAGGTGTATTTTCATGGATACTTTGTTTCAAAATATAGAAGTTGTTCCTTGGATACGATGAAGGAGAAGTCATATTCAGCAACAAACATCGAAACTAAGGATGCCTTCCAAATCAATGGTCAAAATATCTTAGTAGATGTAAACCATAAACATGCATTTCAACATTACAAATATGTGGATGAAACCAATCAACATTGATATTATAAACCCAAAGAATTAATATTATAAACCCGAGGGATAAACATTGAGCCTAAGGCATTATAGACCAAATAGATCAATATATTAAACCTAAGGATTAATAATAAAGCCTAAAATTAATATATCAAAATGAAGATTATTATTATAAACCCTAAGATTATAAACCATAATAGATTATTATACATATTAGTAATTAATATTACAAACCGAAGAGATTAATAATATTTTAAACCTAAAGAATTATAAACCCTTGCGATTAATATTATAAACCACAGTAATTAATAAATTCAATGGATTTATGTTAAAATCCCAAGGGATTAATATTAAAACCCCTAAGATTAATATTAAACCCTAAGAATAATATTATAAATCCTAAGATGAATACACCTAACCAAAGAATAATATTATTAATCCTTCATTAATAAACCTAAAATATCAATATCGAAAGCCCAAGGATTAATATTAAACCCAAGGGATTTATATAAAAAACCCTAGGATTAATATCAAACCCAAAGATTGGTATTATAAACCTTAAGATTAATATACCTAACCCAAGAATAATATCATAAACCTCGAGATTATAAAATCTAATATATTATTATACATATCAGGAAAAAAATATTATAAATCCAAGGGATTAATAAATGCAACGAATTAACCTCGAGGTTAGCTCAATTGATCGAGTACATGTCACATAAGCACCTGTCTATGAGAGGTCACGGGTTCAATTCTCCTTGACACCCTCAAGGTTAGGCTTTGAAATGAGTTGATGGGATTGATCCCTTTAGTTGGATCTACAACGGATCATTTTCATGGATGTAGCAGTCACCAATCTCCAGATTCTAGTGAACCACATCGAAAATAAATAAAAACAAAACAAAACAAAATGTAACGTAACGTACCAGATTGTTAGTAATGTAGTTGACCATGTCTCACTATAAAACCTTGAGATTAATATTATAAACCCAATGGATAAATAATAAAAAACCTTAGGATTAATATTATAAAATGAAGGGATTAATAAACCCAAAGAATTATCAATATTATAATTTGAACAGATCAATAAACCAAAGGGATTAAAATTATAAACCCGGTGAATTAATAAACCCAGGGAATTATAATATTATAAGGCCAACAAATTAATATTATAAACCCTTATATTAATATTATAAACCCTTGCAATTAATATTATAAATCCAAGGGATCAACAAACCCAAAGGATTATCAACATTAAAAACACAAGTGATTCATACTAAAATTTGAAGGGATTAATAAACCCAAGGGATTAATTTGCACAAATTGCAATATAATATAATATACTCACAAATAATGATATACTAGAACATTTCATAGATTCATATACCATTTCTATGTCACACTATTATTATTAATAATATTCAAGTTTATTAATATTATATTTGTTTAATAAACATTTTGAAATTGTCATTATCACTGTGTGAAGATTAATTTTTTTATCAAATCAATATATGTCATTCCTATGATAACTTCAATGTAAAATATGTAATTATATATTTAGTACAATTATTAAATAAAATCAATGCATTCTCTTTGTCTATCTAAGACATTCGAATATGATTTATTTCCATGTTTGCATTCAAAATACAAATATAACATAACCACCTATCAAATTCAAATATAAATTTAATGTAATTGAAACATAAGGTTGTAACATGGAAGAATAAATTTATTCAATCGATAGCATTGGAAATTAATAAAAACACAACCATATAAATATCAATGTCATTCATATTTAAATTTTAACATAATCATATGAAGGCGAAACAATAAGTAGTACAAAGGTTAAAAAAAAAAAGTTTATTTCAAAAAATATTTATGTTAGAATTTTAGACTTTTGTGATCCATATCTTCATTAAATAAATAAATAATTCATTATTTATTCAATTATTTTCTTATTTATTTATGGATTTTTTATTATATATAATATATATATATTATATATATATATATATATATATATATATATATATATATAATTTCAGCTTTAATTTTTATTTAGTTATTTGATATGTTTTATTAATCTTCTCTTTCTTTTTTATATTTATATTATTCCTTCATTTTAACAAGAATGAGTTGTTATATTTTTATTTATTTATTAGGGTTGACTTTCATTTCTACTCTTTGATTGGTTGTTAATTCTCACTCTCTTTATTCCATTGAGCTTTTTTGTTTTAATTAATTTTGACCATCCTTTGTTTGACCTATAATTAGTTGGTCCCTCTTTCAGTTTACTTTATTTTAATTTCATTTTATTTATTATGATTAATTTTTTTTTAATATAATTTATGAAAATATCCCTTATTAATAAATAATTTATCTTCATTCAAAATTAATTGTTACATTCTAACCATTAGAAATTATTATCTCTATATCACATTCTCCCTATTCAATCTGATGCCAAGATCTAATTCTCCATCTTTCCCTAATGATGAACCACACTAGATGGTTCAAAACGCATCAACAAATCAATTCTGATGTGATCATCTTTGAAAAAAAATCTTAGTAATATTTATGTTTTTACATCACAAAATCAAATGTCCAAAATCAAGTTTAAATACTTAATCACAAGTTAAATATTAAACAACCTATTCCAACATGCAACTAGATTGATGACAAAAACAACACAATTTCAAATATACATTTTAATGATCATGACCCCTTTTCCTTTCTAACCAATCTCTTCCTAGTTTTCTTCCAGCGTATCTTTGATGCACATGCATCTTACTTCATTTTAGCTAGAACTCAGAGGTAGTCATCAGAAAAATGAGCATGATACCCAAGTTTTCTATCAATATTATTTTTAATGTACGCAACAAAACTTATAACTTCATCAATAGAACGAGTTATTGAGACAAAAGCTCCAAGATCATTATTGTTCATATTTGTGTGTCAATGAGGGAAAACAAAATAGCTTTTATATATATATATATATATATATATATATATATATATATATATCTATATATATATCTATATATATATATATATATATATATATATATATATATATATTATATATATATATAATTGAAACATATAATAAAGAAGAATAAATATAATTCAATTTAGTAGGAATGGAAGTCAATAAAAACACAACCATAGAAATACCAAGAGCATCCATATTTTCATTGTAACATAACCATATCAAAGGGATGCAATCTTTATTTCAAATGTTAGAAGCAAAATGAGAACTTTATATGGAAAAATATTTGTGTTTTTACATCATAAAACTTTATTTCAAAAATAAATATTAAATATATAACCACATCCAAAACATTAAACAAATTATTTGAAAAAAGCAACCAAATTGATGATAAATCTATTGAAATTATTGAGAAATACAATGAATAAGTTATTGAAATCTGTAGAAATTATTGGAATTTATAACAACAAAATATTTAAAAGTATTCATATAATTTAAAAAATATGATAAAATATTAAAATATATTGAACGTGTATATTGCAATCATATGGAGTCTAATCATTGCTCCTATTTCTTCCTAACTATAACATACGCATTACTTTTCAATTTTTTCATGACGTTGAAAAGTGAAGGGTGGAAAAATTTATAAACCATCTATGGGTTTCACTCTTGATATAGTTGTAAATTTCAAACCATATCTCTCTTTATCTTGAATATCTACAGTAGCTTAGTTGGATGTTATTTCCAAGCAAAATATACCAACTAAAGCGGTATTTGAAGTTTTCTTTGCGGCTCTGTGGCCTCTAACTTGTGAGCAGAAGCCCTAGATTTGCCTCAATAACATCCCTAGATGGGGTTACACCCCCTCCTCCCCCCCAATCCATGCACTCCTCCCCCTCGCATGTGGATGAGACTGCAACCTTCCATGCATCGGTCTCCTCCCTCCCAAAGTGCCCACGAACCTATACACAGCAGTCAAAGTTTGTGAAGAGAAACAATGAGGTCAAGGACATAGTATTACTACTAGAAGCCCAAAGGACTTATATTGCCTATTAAAAAAGAGAATTAATCAAAAAGTTTACAAGTATGTGGCTCTCTTTGGAATCCATGGAAGCATGGATTTCTAAGAAATGGAGGCATGTGATGAAGGGTAACATTTCCCTATACGTTGTAGGGAATATATTTTTGTTCTTTTCCATTTGAACAAAAATAAGACACAGATGTAGTATTCAGAAATGGGCCATACTTTCTTGGGTCTTGTGGTATGTATCTGAATAAGTGGATGCTTGATTTTAACTCTGATGAAGATATCTCATTGAAAATTCTAGTGTGGATTAAATTAGCTCGATTTCCCTTGTCCTGTTGCAGTGATGACTTACTTTGAGTAATCGAGAATGGAGTCAAGAAATATATAGATAAATTAAAGCCAAAGGGTTCTCAATTTTCTTGTGTAAAAATATGTGGAAGTGGATCTGGAAAAATGACTACCAATAAAAGTTTGTCTAACTCTAGGGGAGTGGAACCACCAATAAATTCTTGATTACGAGCTTATCTCATTCAAATGCCGATTTTATCATGAATATGGTCATTTTTCTCATGAATACTCTAAAATATCTAAACATTTGGGTCCGGATCATAATGTGCCATCTAAGGGGCAATGGCAAACATAGTGGAAATCAAAAGGAAAATTTTTCATTCAAAAACCATAAGCCTCCACTGGAAACAATGCAGCATCTAACTTAAATAACCCCTTTAATGCACTAAGAGATCATTATGAAAAAATGGAAGACGAACCCAATGCTACAACAAATAATGCAACCCAGGAGGATGAGGAGGAATTCAAAGACACAAAAGAAGGTGAAATCAACAACAAAGATCCTCCTTAGGATCATGAATCATCAAGGTCATATGTGCCAAAAGAGGTGTTGGGAATAGATCATTGTCACATCCCTCCTTGAAATTTCCAAGTGAAAGTATTACAAAGGAAATCATGGGGCTCATCACCCATCACATGGCACAAAATCTGGTATAGACCAATGAGAGCACCAGTCATGAAATGGAGAGCACCAAGAAGAAGTCTAGTTGGCCTCCAAAAAATAAAGTTCGAGAGAAAGAAGCAGAGAAGAATAAGAAGGTAGGGAATCAACTAGTAATAACATAAGTATTCAAGGGAAAATGGAGCAAAGGACGAGAAGGAAGTGATGCAGAGGGACTTAACCAGAACCTTGTTTCCAAATGAAATTCATATCTTGGAATGTAAGGGATTTAGGGAACCTTGATAAACCATAGTTGTAAAAGATTTAGTAAACTTAAGAAGGAATCCCCTTCAATTCTTTTCCTTCAAGAAACCAAGTTGTAGGAGCATGATGATCTCAACGTAGTAGAAGTTTTATGGAATGGAAGTCCCAAAATAGTTCATCAATCAAGATGAGATTCATGAGGACTAAGCACCTTCTCGTTGGAGAAGAATTTTTCCTTAGTTGAAACCTTGAAATTGAAACACTGGATTGTGGTGGTATTGGAATCCAAGGAATCAAGAAAGTGTTTTTAAACACTAAATATTTATGCATCAGTTTAGTATGGGTCAACGGCCAAATTTTTGGACTCGCTAAATGAAATAAAAACCAAAATTCAGTATCAGCATTACATTTTCGAGGTGACTTCAAAATAATTCTAAAGGCTAAAGAGAAGGGTGGACTCCAAAAATTGTAAAATATACTTGGTCCAATCGCCACTTAGGGAGCAATCATATCATCACTTGATTGGATGAATTTTTAATACACAGCAGCTGACTCCTAAAAGGGCTTGAATGCACCTCAATAATAAAATCCCAAGGGGATTCTGATCATTATCCAATCTTGCTCCAATTAGAAAATCCAAAAAAAATGGGACCTATTCCCTCCAGGTATAATACAATATAGCTTTAGGAGGATGGTGTTCCATAATTGAGTAAGAAAGCATGGCTCTCCCTAGTAAAAGGCTCCTCCACCTTCATATGGGGATCCAAACTTTGACAGGTCAATCTCACTCTTAGGAATTGGTTGAAAAAATATTTCTACCCTCTAGGACAAAAGTAAAGAGAATTAGTTAAACAATTAGAATATCACCATCGACATCTAGAATCCATCCAGATAGAATATTCATACTTGCAAATACAGAAGGATATGATCTAGTGGATATTTGAAACTAGTAGAAAGGAGGAAGAGACATGGCATATAAAATTGAGAAGCTTATGGTTAAAGGCGGGGAATAAAAACACATATTTCTTCCATAAGAAGGAAAAGGAAAGAGAGGTAAAAAATCAAGTAAAAGAAATTACCTCGGATGGTAGGCCACGAATAACCTCCTTTGAGGGTATCAAGATAGAGGCCTTTAATCACTTCCAATAATTTTATAAAGCAAATTAGATCCCTTTGGATAAAGCACAATACTTTCTCCGAGCCCTTTCTCTGAGCCCTCCCCAAAGTGATCTCTCCTAGTTTGAACTAGGAGCTCCTTAAGAGCATAGATGAGGAAGAAGATCATGACGAATTTTGGTCCCTTGATCAAGACAAGGATCCAAGTCCAGGCGGATTCAAAATCCATTTCTACCACTCATTTTTGTCTTTGATCAAAAGGAATCTCCTCTGAATGTTGAATAACTCATGAATCAAAGAGAAACTAAGAGGTAACACTAATTCTTCTTTCCTTTCTCTCATTTCAAAGGAAGATAATCAATCCAATTTCTCTCATTTTCACCCTATATCATTGTGCAATGCATCTTACGTAATGCTAACAAAATTCATAGCCAATAGTTTGAAAAAAGTGCTGCCCTTATTCATCTTGTAGAATCAAGGAGGCTTTGTGCAACAAAGAAATACCCTATACAACATCATATTGGTGCAAGAGGCAATTCACTCTAGTAAGGAAGTAGGATAAGAAGGGATGGTCATTAAGTTGGACATGCCCAACACAATTGACAGGGTAAACCACTCATTTTTATTCCTGACTCTTGATAAATTGGGATTCAATCAGGATTTCATCCAATGGATTAAAGCATGCATCAGTCCCCCTAGATTACATGCTATTTAATGGAAGGCCAACGCCCTTGTTCTCTACCTCCATAGGCTTGAGGAAAGGGTTTCCACTCTCTCCCCTTTTGTATATTGTCATGGAAAAAATCTTAAACAAAAATTTGGAAGTAGCTACAATGGAAGGTAAGATACCAAGCTTGAACATCACCTGAAATTTCAAAGAAATGAACCATTCACAATTTACACATGACACCCTATTGATGGGAGGAGCCTCAAAAATTATTGGGACATGATTTAAAATTATTCTTGACTCATACTTAAACCTATCTAGAGGGATAGTTAATAATCGGAAAAGCCAACTCTTTGGTTGGAGCTACAATGAGACCACTCTACATGGAATCTCGAGGATCTTGGGATTCTTGATCGAAAAAGATTGGAATTAATTAAATATATTGGTATCACAATATCACTCGGCCCATCAAATAGAGAGGGTTGGGAACTAGTGATACAAAAGATCAAAAAGAAAATCTTCTCATGGGGAGCACAATGGTTAAATGTTGTAGGAAAAATGATACTCATTAAATTGGTTTTATCCTCTTTTCTTATATATATATGGGCTCTATAATTTTATCCCTTAAAGGAATCATACAGTGCATGATAATCTTGATTCAGAAGTTCCTATGGCAAGGAAGAAAAAAGAATGAGAAACACATTCACCTAATAAATTGGAACATAGTATGGATTTCAAAAAGGTTATCAAGATTAGCAATTAAAGACCTGGAATATATGAACCTAGTGTTGGGAGAAAAGATATTATGGAGGATTATCTTTGATTCAAAGGAATGGTGGAAGCATGCATTTCTCAGGAATTAATTTCATAAAAGTCAAATTATTATGCAAGAGGAGGAGTCTTTGGATGGTCAAGGCCACAAGATCTGGGCTATGTAAATTTGTGGCCCCATTAATGCTAGATAAATTGAGTTAGTATCCTGGGAGCAAAAGAAGAATACACATATGGAAGGATCGAATCCCCACTTCATCTCTAGCAAATGAAGATCATTGATGCCTTGAATTGGTTCAATGGGTGGAGCGGTAGGGTCAGCATATGCTAGTGGATATCTCGGAATGGGATGATGATGTTGTTGGATTGGATAGAATCACCCTCACCTTTCATCCCACTTATTTATGCAATGGGATACTTTTGTCAAATAATTAAAATGACATCCCCCAATAGCAACCAATAGAATAGATCGAAGAATCTAGAATGGAGGAAGAAAGGCCATCTATATTGTTAAGGAGGGTTATGAGTCCTTGATTTCACAAATGCCGCATCCTCCAATCTCAAGTATATGGGGAAAAATATGGCATAAGGATGGCCTTCCCAAAGTAGACACATATTGTTGGGAATTAGTGCATGGAAATATTTAAACGACATAAAACTTGAAGAAGAGGAAAACTCACGACCCATCAAAATGTGTACTTTGTGAAACTAGGGAAGAATAAATTCAACATGTGTTGGCACAAAAATGACAGCAGGGTTGGGACCCTGCGTTCAGGCACAAGGGGCCAATGAGGTTCCACTGTAGTCTAGAGAAACCCTAGCATTTTCACCTTACCCAGAGAGGATGAGGAGTCTCACCCAAGGTGTGTTGCGACTGAAGTTAGATGAAGATGGAATTAGGCATTAAGGGAGTCATGACAAATAAAAGATACCATAGCATAGTAACTCATCATCTACACTAACCCAATCACAATGATACACTCACAACGTCTTAGGAAACCATATAAACATATGCATTCATTCAAAATTTTAAGGAATCAATACGAAGCATAAGAAAAAAATGTGGGTCTGAACCATCTCTTCCATTAACGTAATATAAAGTAATTGTTTAGTCAATTTAATTTTCTTAAATTGCTTACATAAATTATCGACCGAAGTTGGTAAACTTGTGAAGTGTAAGTGTACTATATATGTTAGAAGTATTTTTGAGTTTATTAGAATGATGATCATGTTGGTTTTAAGGATTTTCTTTATTCTTATGTTCCTAATGAATTTCAAGATTTACAATTAAATTCCTATGATCAATTTTGAAAAGAAAAGTAAAACAAGCTATCATGATCCTATTTAACTGGTTGTAGTTAGTTTCAAAAGAACTACTATGCAAGGTAATGGAAAAGAAAATCTATTTTGTAAATTTTATGAGAACTTCTTTAAGATAAATTGTGTTTTTGAAAAGAAACTAAAAGGAAAGTTATTCTAAAATCTATGAATAAACTACTTATGTTATAGAAATACAATTTTTTATGCCCTAAAATAAAATCGCTTTTATTCTAGATTGAATTTATAAAGAATCTTATGTTGAGATCTCCATACCGCAATTAACATTTCTACTTGAAATAATAAAACAAAAACAGAAGGAATGAGATCTAATCAAAAGTAGTTGCTATGAAAACAAGAAGATTATATACAGATTTCTATTTTAGAAAGCATATAAATGATTGAAATTGGTAGACAACAAATGAAAGACTATAAACAAATAACTACAAAGAAATTGAAGTTGTGATAATGCAATTTTGGAAATAACAAAAACGAAATAAATTGAGCTAAAAATAAAAGATTGAACCTTGATTGTCTGCAGGGGCCCTCCACAAAACAATAGGTTTATAACTTTCATTCAACAACTAATTGTGCATAAGATTGATGATAATACTTCTTAAATTAATAAGAAAAAAGTTATAAAACTTCAAACTATCAATTAAAAATTGCATATGCGTCTTTGCTTTCTGTTTAAAGAGTTATATATATATAGCATTCATGCTCAACAGATTGAGACTTTTATGCCTTATAAAACTTTAAAAAATCCTAATTTGAATTCTAATCTATAACGGAGAAATAATGTTTCTTGATGATTTGTTATTTCGAAAGAAAATTGGAGAGGCGTGATCTATCTGAACTCTCGTTGCTCTGTTGATCCATGTATTGACTTGCTTCTTTGACTGTACCACTGGGCAATTTCCTTGATGATTTGGCTCTAGCAAATAGGAGGAGATCCATGAGGAGATCAATCCCCTTTTTCCCATGTGCTTATTTTCTTAGTTGGCATACTGGAATTCGGAAAACCATGGAGATAGCTGTGGAATCATGAAACAACTACAAAATCACATTAATTATATATCTATTGCAATCTTTTTAAATTAATAAGAGAGGCACATTAATAAATATGAAAATAAGACATCCAAGTACCTTACCATGACAAAATCTATAGTTTACTATTTATCTGAGTTGATAGAAATGATGAAAAGAGGAAAAATGGATGGAAAGAGTGTCAAAAACAAAACAGTCATGAGACTCTACATTCCCCCATTCTGATATTTTTGTATTTCCTCAGGAAAAACACAAAACTGATGTCTCTTATTTAATTACTAGATTTATTTTGAGGCCTTTGCAAGTACATCCAACTTCATCTTTTTCCCTTTCTTTCTGACCACTGCCATCCTTGGATTTTTCATGAGACTATTGTACTTTAGCTTTATGACTTATCTTTGTAGAGCTCTATTTTTCTGCTTCAGCTTCTTATTTTTCTTATACCACAGACTTAGGTGTAAAAGGACATTGTCACTCTTACCTATTTGGATTTCACTCTACACCTTTAGGGTTTGATTCTCCTTTTGAATGTACCTATTTAGTGTCTCTAGCTTGAAAATTTCTTGTTTTAAAACATTTATTACTAGATGTTCTTATGGTTTACTAAATTGGACTTCTTCTTGATTTAAAGCTTATGTTCTTGTTGCATCTCTTTTCTCCAAGGACTCAATATAATCATAAATCTCATATTGTACAAGATCAATTTTAGGTGTTCTTTGACCTGGGCTCTAAGGAAGTGTGATGAAAGTTAGTGGAGAAACCCTTCAGTCTTCCTTTGCTTCTAATTCAATATGCTCCATACTTTTTGAAGGCAGTTATTTTATTGCTGAATTGAGTCTAGTACTTCTTCTTAAGCTTGTCACAAGAGGCATTTGAATTTTTTCTTTCTTCATTTCTATCTTAGGATTTTTTGTTTTAGATTTGCTCTCTGTATTTTTCTTGGCTTTCTTTCTTCTAACATCTTTCTTGTTTATATTCTCTAAAATTTCCGCAAGAGCAATGTCATCCTCTAACAACTCTTGTGGTTGTTGTTGTTCTAATTCTATTGGTTCTTCATTTTTTCTTTTTCTCCCTCTCTTAGCTTTGTAACTACTTGGTTGTTCTTGTTCCACTGGTTCTTCAATTTTTCTTTTTCTCCCTCTCTTGGCTTTGTTTCTACTTAGTTTTTCTTGGGTATCTTCCTTAAAATTATTCCTTATGACAAAGCTTTCCCAATTATCAGCCATATTTTTAAGATGAAATTCAATGAGGATTTTAACAAGACCATGGTGATACATGGTATTCTCTATAAACTAAAGTTTCCTTTGAACATTCACTGACATCTTTATTAGAATATTAAGTAATAAATATAGAAGATTTATTTCATTATCCTCAATAAAATTCATCAACGGTCGAATATGATAGAGAAACATGCATCTAAACCTCCCTTCACAAGTAACAATTTTTTGAATTATCATAAGTAAATTTCTCCACTTACTTTCCAATGTTGTCCTCAGAATGCCCTTCTTATACTATTAAGTAATAAATATGGAAGATTTATTTCATTATCCTCAATAAAATTCATTAACAGTCGAATATGATAGAAAAAACATCCATCTAAACCTCCCTTCGCAAGTAACAAATTTTTGAATTATCATAAGTAAATTTCTCCACTTACTTTCCAATGTTGTGCTCGGAATGCCCTTCTTAGACTATTAAGTAATAAATATGGAAGATTTATTTCATTATCCTCAATAAAATTCATCAACAGTCGAATATGATAGAAAAACATGCATCTAAACCTCCCTTCACAAGTAACAAATTTTTGAATTATCAGAAGTAAATTTCTCCACTTACTTTCCAGTGTTGTGCTCGGAATGCCCTTCTTCAAAATGGTGGTGTCCATGCTTGGGTTCTTGATAAAAACCTTCAAGTCCTCCCTCTCAATACCTCTGTTTTAAAACCATTTTTCTCCAATTTGAGGCAATCCAGTGGCTTTGACAACAAAGGACTCTATGACTGTAAATTTTATGTCTCGTATCTCGAATTCCACCCCATCAAAAGCTTTGGTGAAGGATTTGGTTACTTCTTTGTGGAAACCATCAAATTTCTTTCCATACTCCAGCGACTCCACTTTCTGCAATAATTCTCTTGTTTGTGGATATCCTTCTAAAAAAAATTTCTCCCTGTTGGTTTTGTTCTGACTATAACCCCCATGGCTGAGAAGCTTTATTTCAAGACTATTTTGTTTGACAAGGTATGAGGGTTTCAAAGGGTTTCATAGAGATGAGGATGAGAGAGTGAATGATGGGAGTGCAAGTGGTAAGGGTATAAAGAAGTGTGGCAGAATCTAACCATTGAGAGCATGAATTAGCATGATCTCAATGATCGGATCAATAAAATTGGGATGTGGGTTGGAGCGTAAGTATAACGATGAGGAGTGAATGGCAGATTAGATCTGATTTGACACGATACCATCAACTCTTAGTAATAATGATTTTGAATTTTGGTAGTACGATGTCTATATAATTCATACATTTAATGTTTTTTATCCCTAATATCAAATTAAAGAGTTTCATACCTTTGAATTATTGCTTTCTAACCTTTGGTTGTTGTCCTTTGTATTGTCTTTAGGTGCTTTGCAGTGGAGGGAGCCAATCACTCTTTCAATTATTCCATCATAATTTTTTGTCAAATTGGCTGTAGAAATCTGTTAGAGTTGTAGAAACTCATTAATTTTGTATCTATTTTATTCTTGAAAATAAAAGAGTGGTACATAAATAAAATGGGTTTAGAATAGATATGAAGAAAATTTAAGGTGTCAAAAATTGATTTTCACCTCAGATTTTTTGTATAAACATGCCAACCATTGTTGTTTTTCAAGTATATATATATATATATGCTTTTATGTAAACAAAAAAACAAACAAACAAACAAACAAAACAAAAAAAGAACAAAAAACAAAAAATGAAAAATGAAAAACAAACAAAGAAACTTTTGGATATCAAATTGGGGAAGAAGGAAAATCATTCTTCACCAACTTTAAATCAGTATTATCTTGCAAATATTTGATAAATTCTTCCTTGGTCAATGGATTATGATAGATTCTCAGATGATGACCATCCACATGAAAGGTGGACCTTTCTTCATCAATAGTTTTGATCTTAACTACACCATTGTCAAAGACTGTTTCAATCCCATAAGGCCCAAGCCAATGAGTTTGAAATTTACCTTGGAAATCTTTGAACTTTGAATCAAACAGTAATGCCCAATATCCTAGCTGGAATTTTCTCTCTTTGATATATTTGTCATGTCATCTGGATCTCTATTGTTGAACTAGATTGGTTCTTTATTGCATCTTTTCTTAACTCATCGAGTTCATTCAGTTGCTCAATTTTTTGTTTTTGTGCCTCTAAAAGACCAAGACCCAATTTGACTGTTGTCTTGAAAGTTTTGACTTGAAAGGAAACACGACTTGTCTTCCATAGACAAGCTCATAAGGAGCATGTCCTTTAGTATTTCTCCATGTGGTATGGTATGCCCATAAAGCTTCTGGAAGCTTTTTTGCCTAATCTCTTCTATGTAAATGCACATTTTTGGTGATAATTGCTTCAATGACTTTATTGGTGGACTCCACCTGTCCATTTTCTTGAGGGTGATCTGGAGTAGACTTCTGATGTTTGATTTTGTATTGCTCCATTATCTTCTATACTAACTTGGATGTGAATTGAGTACCTTCATCTGTTACAATTTCTCTTGGGACACCAAAACGAGTAAAGATATCCTCAAAAAGAAGTGAAACTACAACATTTTCAATAGCAAAAAGAAGTGCTTTAGCGTCTACCCATTTTGTAACATAATCACTGAAAACAAGAATGTGCTTTTTTTTCTCGAAGGTGGATTGATTGGACCAAAAAAATCCAGAGCCCATTTTTCAAAAGGTTCAATAAGTACCTAATTTTATAGAGGTATCTCATCAGAAGGAACAGGTTTTCCCATCCTTTGGTAACTATCACATCTCTTAACATACTCCCTAACATCCTTGAAAAGGAAAGGTCAATAGTATCCTAAGAGAAGGACTTTATAAAAAGTTATTTTTTCAGCGAAATGTCCTCAACATGGTCATCATGACAAGCTTTCAATATCTCTGGTACTTCATCTTCTCTAACACACCTTCGAATGATCAGATCTCGACCTATTTTACACAATTCTTCATTTATCCATGAATAAGATGCACTAATTTGAATTACCTTCCTTTTTTCTCGAGGAGATAAGTATGATGGTAATTTTCCTATAACCAAATAGTTAGAAATATTTTCAAACCATGGACATTTAGTAGATACTGCAAAAATATATTCATCAGGAAAATTATCTTCTACAAGCATGTCATTGTTATCATTTTGAATCCTTGATAAAAAGTCAACAACTGTATTATGTTTTTCAAGTTGATCCAAAATAGTAATATTATGTAGCAATAAAAACCATCTAGTGATTTTTTCATTAGTGATTGATTTATTCAATAGGTATCTAATTGCGGAATGATCAATATGTACAAAAGTTTCATAGCTAGTAATATAATGTTTAAATTTATTCATGGCATGAACAATAGCTAGAAACTCCTTCTCTATGATAGTATAATTTAACTTTGTAGGAGTCAAATTTTTACTAGTGTAATAAATAGCATATGGGGTTATGTCATTTTTTCCTAGTACAGCTCCTAAAGTTGTGTCTGAAGCATCAATAGAAATGTGAAAATGTGATTTCCAATTTGGTACTTAAAGAATGGGTACTTCAAAGATTTTCTCTTTTAATGACTCAAAGACCTTTTGGCAATCAGAATTCCAATTGAATTCAAAGTCTTTTGTTAGTAGTTTGAAAAGTGGAGATGCAATTTTTGTAAAGTTTTCTATGAATATTCTATAATAACCAGTGAAACCAAGAAAACTCCTAAAATCTCGTCGACGGGTTGGAATTGATAATTTAGAAATAACTTCTACTTTAGATGTGTCCACTCTAATTCCATTTCCTAAAATATGGTGTCCTAAAACAATTCCCTCAGTAAACATCATAAAATATTTTCCATAGATTAATGATAGATTTACCTCATTATATCTAGTGAGAATTTTTTCGAAATTTTTAAGAGCTTCTTCGCAAGAATTTCCATAAACTGTAAAATCGTCCATATAAACTTCCACACAATCATGAATTAGATCAGAAAAAATGCCTAATATTGCTCTTTGGAATGTTGCAGGGGCATTACATAATCCAAAAGGAAGTACCCAATAAGCATAAGTTCCCCATGGGTGGGTAAAGGTGGTTTCGTCTTGGTCTTCTGGGACTACTTGGATTTGACTATACCCACTAAAACCATCTAAAAATGGAAAATATTTCTTTCCTACCAATGTATCTAAAACTTGATCTATGAAAGGTAGTGGAAAGTTATTTTTTAAAGTGGATTTATTCAATTCCCTATATTCAATACACACTCTCCATTTTCCATTCTTTTTAGGAAAAATTACTAAGGGTGAAACCCACTAGCTGTGTTATGCTTCTTAACCTGGAAAAGATACCCAAATACAGAATATGCGAAGAAAAGAGACCGAGAACACAGAATGGCAATGACTTTATTATTCACAGAGTAATCTTCACTTGCCTCTTCGAGGGGGCAACCTCCAATAGAGCAGAGCTCGATTACAAAAATAAGACACGATGC
>APFE031153677.1:102554-132173 GCA_000404065.3 Pinus taeda | reverse complement strand
TGCATCCCAGGATGAAGTGGCGGCTGCTTGGTTTCGACTCCCTGGATGGCATTAAATTGAGCTACCACTCCATGATTGCCCTTTTTTAACAATTTTTCCATCCTATGCGAGCTTATGATAGAGGGGGCTCCCGCTTGGAGTCCTCGGACGGTATGTGTGTGGCCGTTCTGCTTAAAACTCATATACAACTCCTGGAAATCCATTGTGATATGCCCAAGAGTGCGGAGCCAGTCAGCGCCGAGGACAATGTCACAACCCCCCATGTTGATGGCAAACATGTGGGTTTTCAACTGATAATCCCCCATTTGAAGTTTGACATTTTCACAACGGCCTTCACATTTCATTGTGCCTCCATCTGCAATTTGAACTTGGAAGTTAGAAACTGCTCGTACAAAGCAATGCACCATTTCTGCGACTTTTTGATGGATGAAATTATGTGTACTTCCACTATCAATCAAAACTACTACTGGGTGATGTTTAATAAACCCTCTGATTTTGAGCGTTTGAAGGGAAGAAATCCATGCCAAGGCATGCAACGAAATAACTGGTTCGTCAGAGACATCGTACTGTTGGTTATCGTCCTCTAGCAGCTCATGTTCCCCAAGTGTAGGATCTTCCTCTGTTGAGTTGTAGTCAGTGGCATCTATTTGAAAGAATTTGGGCTCCTTACATTTATGACCTGGGGAGTATTTCTCATCACAGTAGTAACATAGTCCTTGCTTCCTTCTTTCGGCCATTTCCGCACGGGACACCTTTTGGACCTTAAGTGTTTGAATCGTGTGCTGCGCCTGTGGGAGGCGACCTTTAGCAGGGAAATTTGGGCGACTGTATGGGGATGCTAATGCCCGTTCCACCTTACGAGCTACCTTGCAAGCCTCCATCCACGTGGGAGGGTGGTGAAGTAGCGCTTGAGCTCTGATGGATTCTTTAAGACCGCTGATAAAACATTCCGTGTAGAACTCATTTGTGAGACCCTTAGTGCGGAAAGCTAAGCTTTCAAAAGCATTAATATATTCCTCTATTGTACCAGTCTGTCTGAGCTTAGTGAGACGACCCAAATAAGAGTCTTCTTGTTCAAAGCGATCTCGAAGAGCTTTGGTAAATTGGGCCCTAGTCCTAAAATATCCATTGGAGCGCTGATGCCATTCCCACCATTGCAACCGTTCATTGTCGAAGTACATGCTCCCCAACACAAGCTTAGTCGCATCATCTAGGATCTGATTCAATTTGAAATACTGGTCCATTTGTGCTAGCCATGCTGTTGGGTGAGAACCGTCAAATTTGTGCATATCCAACTTAGGAAGTTGCTGATTGGGTGGTGGATGGGTGTGCCAGACGTGAGGAGAGTGGCTAGATTCACCATAAATGCCTTCATAGCCATTATACCCCTCCTCGTGGGGTTGCTCCTTGCCGTTTGACATAAAATCCTCCTTGCCTTTTCCTTGCAATTTCTCTAGCTGGAGACTCATTCCTGTAAGTAGGTTGTTCATGTTATCCAGATTTATTTTTTCCAACTGAGTGTGGATTTTGTTCACCGTTTCTTCCAGTTTGTCCATCCTTTCATTGGCCATCGCTTGAGCTCTAGTTGCTACCATACACCGTCGTGATGAAAAATTGGGACCGCCAAAATTTTTTTGCCCAATTACTTGAATGGTACCACCATGCTCAGCTCGTCGTCCTGATTTTAATGGGCTATATCACCAATAAGCATCCCGGAACATCTCAGAGTTTTACTCGATCAATATTGCAGTCGCCAAATCCTCAAAATGTCAATGCGGCCAAAAGTCCTGCGACAATTATACCCTGGTATAGGAACCCTGCACAATGCTTCTGGTCTGCTGGATCTGAGAGAACTGGCTGGTTGGGACCGATGTCTGCTGCTGCTGCACTCCTTTGCTCAAGCGGATCTGGAAGAGATGATGCTTAAAAAGAAAAGGAAATAGGGTCTTGAGGAGTGTCAGGTGCTAGAGATCGCAATATACATAAGGGTCTGGCAGTAGTACTCAGCCCAATGTTTTAGGGCTCTAACTAAGGAGGGTCGACTGTACCCTTAGCCGTACCACCCGACTATCCTATCGTACGGGCGAGTAATCTCTCCGAGTGCTGTTCTTAGTGTACTGTAGCCGCAAGACGGTCGCTGGTTTATCTATGGCGAGGTTTTCAGGGAGCTTATGGGGCTTCCGATATACCCAGAGGGTACGTGGAAGACAGTCCGTGTGCGGTTTTGTCTAATGCGCTACTACTCGAAGGGGTACCCACAGGGGTTACAAGGGAGTCCAACAGACGTGACCACCTCTTGTATTTCCTGCGTGCATGCCTCCCCAAATCCGCAGATTTATGCGCTCAACGACAGATCCCGTGGTTTAAAGACGCCGGAACACGTCTCGAGCCAAAAAAAATTTGCTACTAAATGGATATCCCACCGGCCCTAGAAAGAGCTCTGATACCACTTGTTATGCTTCTTAACCTGCAAAAGATACCCAAATACAGAATATGCGAAGAAAAGAGACCAAGAACACAGAATGGCAATGACTTTATTATTAAGAGAGAAATGTTCACTTGCCTCTTCGAGGGGGAAACCTCCAATAGAGCAGAGCTTGATTACAAAAATAAGACACGATGCTCCTCGCAGGGAGTTACTATCCTTTATATATGACTCCTACAAGTAATACCACGGGTCAATACTGCTTATTACTAATACCATCTATCTAATACTACGGCCATTTGCAACTAACTGTGGTTCCGTTATTAATTGCGGATTAACCACTTACAATTATTAATATGGGCTTTATTGACTCTTAACTATGACATGGTCCCATTACATAGATAAGGGGGTTAGGGTGGGACCCTAACAAACTGCTTGATATTGGATAGATAAAATTGACATTCAACAGTTTTTGTACTTCTTCCTTAAAAATATTCCTTAGATTTGGATTCATTATTCTTTGAGGTTGTCGAATTGGTTTGGCATTTCAATCAAACTAGATATGATGTTTACAAGTATTAAGATCAATTCCCTTCATGTCAGTATATTCCCATGCATAAGAAAATGAATGTTCTTGTAACATCTTGATTAATTCTTTATTTTGAAATTCTTCCAAATTATTATTGATATTCATTGTTTTTCCTTGGAATATTTCAATTCTAGAATTGCCAAATTTTTCCATAGAGTGCAAGGATAGTTGACGAGAGGATAAATATTCAATATTGCACTGCTCTTGAGAATTCTGACTAGATTCACAATATGATGAAGATTCATTATTTTCCATTAAATTTAAAAGTTGATCTTCATCATATATTTGTGAAGTAGAAAATATTGGTCTTATATCAAAGTCATCATCTATCCATTCTTCATTTTCAACCTCTACTGTTGTTTTTTCTCATGGATACAGTGTGAATTTGTTTGTTGTACTCCCATCAGAAATGAACATGTCACCAGATCTACAACTTATTAAAGAATCCGTTGTAGCTAGCCATGGTCTTCCTAGAATCAATGGGTGTCCTCCTAAGTTATTCTTGGGTGTTAAAACAATAAAATAAACAGGGTATTCCCAAGAATCTAAGGATACATATAGGTCTTCTAATACACCATCAGGTTTGATTACAGATCTATTTGCCAATTGTAATAATGTAGGTGTATATTGAAGATTAGAAATTTTTAATTGATTCATAGCTTGTTTACTCATGATATTTATGGTTGCTCCTAGATAAATCAATGTATCTGGTATATGTGTTTTCACAATGCGACTTCCTAGATCAAGATATTTCTAAATTTTTGTTTTTCCCATCATGATATTTGTAATTTTTCCAACAAGTTGGATTCTTTTGATTTCTTTTTTTTTCTTCCAGATTTTTTTATGCTCAAGTCTCTAATTGCTTTTGTGAAAATTGCTATTTCCTTAATGGCTTGAAGTAAATGAATCTTTATGAAAACATTCTTTAGTTCATCTATCATGTCGTAATCAGGCAATAAAAAACAATTTTCTACCCCTTCATCAATTTTTAAACTTTCAAGGAAAGATGGTTTTGAAACAGATATTGAAGGTTGTTCCATAACAGGAGTTGAGTTATTCGAATGTAACTTGTTTTTGAGTTTCTTCTTTTTCATTAAGATACTTTTCTTCTTCAAAGATCTTTTCTTTTTCACTTTCTTGAATAGAAACTAAGGGGGGCTTCTTTTCTAATATTCTAACATATCTAAGTTGAACATTATTTAGATCTATAGGAGTTATCACGTAGGTTTGAAAATTTTGTCCTTCCATATTGTAAATAGGCTGTGAATTTTTATTATTATTTGGATTTGGGAGTGGTTGGGCAGGCAACTGGTTTGGTCTTTGAGGAAATGGTAATGAAAGTTGTAGATTCACATTGTGATGTTGAGTTTGTTGAATAGGTTGAGGATAATATGTGGAGGAAAAATAGGACATGATTGTTGAAATTGTGGAAATTGGGGATTTTGAGGATATCGAGGGAATTTTCCATAAGGATTTTACCTCTGTGACCAAATTTGTGGCCAAAATTTCCAAGACATTGGGGCAGTCCAATTAATTTGTGACGATTGTGAAAATGGTTGAGTATTAAAACCTTGAGCTCTGTTTGGCAATGGATTTTGCCAAGGTCTTTTAGCAATAAAACAGAGAGGATCTACCTGATTTGGTAATCCTTCTTCTTGATAAACAACTTTAAGATCTGTTATTGAGGGACATTATTTTGTATCATGATTTTCCGCACAAATAACACAAGTTTCTACACTTTTTAATTCAATGGGACATTCTCTCAAGGCATGTTTCTTTCTGCACTTAGGGTAAAAAATGGACAATGCAAACATTTCAGCTTTTGGCTTGTTTTGTATTTTAAGGTTGTCAATTTGTTCACTAAGACTCCCTAAAATATTTGTTTTAAAATTATCATGCAAATTTCGTAATTATGCTCTACTTATTGTCCCAGTTGCAGATTTATTAATCCTTGATAGAAGAGGATCTCTTGGATTTTTCTCGTTTCTTGCTTTGCCTCTTGAAATGTGTATGCACAACTCACAAATTTCTCCTAGTGACAATCAAGAAATGTCTCCCTTTCCCATTATATTTATAATATCAATCCACTCATCTCTAATTGATTTCAATAAGAGAGCTTTCAAAGTTTCCTCATTTAGATTATTCATTTTTGTCCTTTTTACATTGGAAGAAAATCTTTCAACGAAATCTTCAAGGTTTTCATCTTCTTTTTGTATCATTTTAAAGACTTCATCTTTAATGTTATGGGTTATACAATAATCCTTATATTTCTCTAAGAATGTAGTTTTCATTTTTTCCCATGTTCTTATGGAGTTTATTCCTAAACCCATAAACCATTTTAATGATGCATCTTCAAGGATTGCAGGGAATAATTTCAACTTTTGAGCATCATGTAGATAACCGTATGATCTACACAAGACTTCAAATTCAAAGATAAATGTCTCAAGATCTTCATTCATTAATCCATGAAATTTTGGAAGGATAGAGGATGAGATATTTTTCATTGTTACTATTGTATCTTCATCGAGGAGTGGAAATCCAAAGGGTTATGGATTTATATCATCTCCTCTTCCTCTTCCTCCACCTCTTCCACCTCCTCTTCCCCCTCCAATCCTAGGTTTTTCACCATTCAAATTATGTACCTCTCCTTCCCCTTCTCTAGCCATTGTATATTCTTCAGAACTAATATAGGGTTCTTGTCCTGGTTCTAAGATTGGGTCTTCAATTTCGTCTACTTCCTCTAGTTCTTCTACCAATGGTTTGAAGTAGGTTTCTTCTTTCTCTTATTTAGTATGAAATTCCAACTCTTGAGCTATAAATTTTTCTCCAGATGAAGATAGAAAATTTATTCATGTTGTTGGGGATAGGGGATCTTCTTCTATTATGGCTTCTGTTGATGAATTTGGTGAATCTCTAGGTTGGATTTCGGATCTTAATACCTCAGGAAGTTTATGTTTGCCTACTATGGGTGGAATTCAAGTTTGTGTGGGTGGTGTAGCACTATGAGTTCATGGTGGGGTAAGTGATGTTGTTGGAATTAAGCTCTTTCCTCTACCTACAAATCTACCCCTAGAGTCTCTTTCCCTATGCATATCATGTTTTTTTTTATAATATATTTTATCTAAAATTAATCAAGACTTCTATTTACACTTCCCCAACAATAATGCCAAAATATTTAGTCAATCTAATGTTCTTAAATTGCTTACATAAATTATCGACCAGAGTTGGTAAACTTTTGAAGTCCAAGTGCACTATATATCCTAGAAGCCTTTTTTAGTTTATTAGAATGATGATTGTGTTTGTTTTAAGAATTTTCTTTATTCTTATGTTCCCAATGAATTTGAAGATTTACAATTAAATTCATATTATCAATTCTGAAAAGAAAAGTAAAACAAGCTATCATGATCCCATTTAACTGACTGTTGTTAGTTTCAAAAGAACTACTATGAAAGGTAATGGAAAAGCAAAATTATTTTGTAAATTCTATGAAAACTTATTTAAGATAAATTGTGTTTTTGAAAAGAAACTAAAAAGAAAATTATTCTAAAATCTATGAATAAATTACTTATGTTCTAGAAAGACAATTGTTTATGCTCTAAAAGAAAATCACTTTTATTCTAGAATGAATTTATAAAGCATCCTATGTTGAGATCTCCATACTGCAATTAAAAACTCTTCTTGAAATAATAAAACAAAAACAAAAGGAATGCAATATAATCAAAGGTTTTTTCTATGAAAAGAAGAATATTATATACAGGTTTCTATTTTAAAAAGCATATAAACAATTGAAATTGGTTGAGAGCAAACGAAATACTGTAAAAAATAACTACAAAGAAATTGAAGCTACAATATTTTTGAGTATATTTCGTCAATTTTCTTCCTGTTATATCCTATCTAATTTATGTTCTACCAAGATTAAACAATTTGATGAACTTATTCACTAATCTAGAGACACAAATTCAAATGATTTGATCATGGTTAAACTATATGGTTCAAACCACAATATTAGGTTGTGGCATTTAAACAAGTTGCAAACAAAACCCTAATTTATTTCTAATGCAAATATTATCCTTTCTAGTGGCATTTAAATTTTCTCACTTATACAATTGTTTTTTTCTTTTCATGGGGTTTCATTTCATCATTTTTTTATTGCATTTCATTTTTTTATTCTATTTTTTTACCCTCTTTTTATAGATTTAAAAAAGAAAAAAGAAAAAAAAACTAACTTGTCAAAACCAAATATGTTACAACATCAGCTCCAACTGGGAACTGCTTCCTCTTGTAGGATGCAAAGAACTTTTAGATCCATGTGCCTTCTCCTTGGGCTACTGGGGTTGTTGAAAACAATTACACACTGCATATAAAATAAAACAATCCGATGATGTACAAATGATGAATGAATGAAGGAATCTCAATATTGGATATAATGCTTCAAATATTTCCCATTGATAGGAAATGAGGAATATTGTCCTTCCAAATTTTTCAAGATAAAAGTATTGTTGCCTTTAACATCTCCAATGCTAAAAGGGCCAAACTAGAGATTATCAAATTTTCCATGTTTTCCTTTATCTTCCCTTCTCGCATCCCATCTCAATACTAAATCTCCTCTTTAAAATATCTTTTTGTAACCTTTCTATCAAGCATACGTTTCATTTTGTTCTAATATTTCCGAATGTTATAATGAAATTCATCTTTTCTTTCATTAATTTTTATAATCTAATTTATTCTTCTGGAAAAATCATCATGTTCTTCATTTGCTTCTTGTAAAATCCTCATGACAGGAAAAGCTAGATGTGTATGAAATATGGCTTCCTTACCATAAACAAGTTGAAAGGAGATTTAGTTGTTGACCTCTTTGGAGAGACCCTGTTTGCCCAAACTGCATATATGAGATGGCTGTCCCAACTCCTTTTGTGGTTCTCTGGTGTTTTCTTAATGAATTTAACCAGAATATTGTTTAAGGACTCTGGCAGTCCATTTCCTTATGGATAGTGAGTATAATAATGCAACAAAATTTGGTACTTCTAATAAAATTCAATCATCTTGACACTGATGAATGATGTTGCATTGTTTGTAACTATCTGTTGGGGGCATCCAAACCTCTATAGTATATTATCTTTAATAAATTTAATATGTACAGTGTCAGTTGTGTTTCTAATTGGAATTGCCTCTACCCATTTGGTAAAGTAATTTGTGGCAATCAATATCCATATGTGTTGGCTACTTGATGGTGGATGAATTTTCCCAATGAAATCTAATCCCCATTGTAGGAAAGGTGCTTGAACTAGTACTGGAACTAGAGGAAGTGTTGCTAATCTCTGCTTTCCAACAAAAATTTGGCATTACATAGAGCTTCTAACCTTTGCTCCTACTTGTGCAAATAATGTGGACCAATAAAATCTTTCTCTTAAAATCTTATATGTTGTATCCCTCCAAGCATACTATCCTCCACAAATACCTACATGAAATTGATCAATGATTCCTTCTATCTCACTTTATGTCAAGAAAAGTAAAAGGATGTTGATTGGGTCCTTCCAATAGATTTTTGCATTTATAATACAATATTTTAGGGCCTTCAACTTCATTGTTTTACATTGATTCTTTGTAAATTCAAATGGACACTCAAAATCTCTAAGAAAATGCACACTATCAGTGTACCATTCAAACAACAAAAATTTCTCATCAATATGAATCAAAGTTGATTGGATTGAAGATGAAGGTTCTTGTGGATTCTTCTCTGATGAAATCTAAGAAGGTTCTTGTGGATTATTCTCTACTGCATTTTGAGAAGGTTCTTGTAGATTCTTCTCTGCTGAAATCTTAAAAATAGAATTAATTCCCAAGACTTTACAATTTGACTTAGCTAATAGTTTATCCAAGCCTTGACATTTTACTAAATTTGTGGTTTTGATAATAAGATCCAATTCCAATATCTTGGTAATCCATCTCCCGCTTCTTCCATCAATATCAGGTTGTGTTAACACATTTTTAACAACACTATTGGGGACATAAGCAATGATGGAAGAGTGAAGGACATAGACTCTAAAATCTTTCGGTGCTTGAACTAAGGAATATGCATGTTTTTCAATGATATCATATTTAAGTTCATCATATCTCATGACTTTACTAAAAAGGAAATATGTTGGTCATCTCCATCCCCATTCTTTTGCAAAAGAACAACAGCTACGGTAGTTTTAGATACAAAGGAAAATATGGTAAATGGTTCAAAATAGTTTGGACTGGCTAATATGGGGGCTTATGAAATGGCTTTTTTAATCTGGTCAAAAGCATATCTTGCAGGAATTGTGCATTTAACTTCATGATTCTTCCTTAACATGTCAGTGATATTCTTAACTATTTCAACATAATTAGGTATAAATATTCTTAAAAAATTTTGTTAACAAAGAAAAACGTGAATTTCCTTCTTATTCCTTGGTAATGAAAGTGGTTAGGTAACTGAAATTCTTTTAGGATCAATGATTACTCCTTCCTTAGAAATAATATGGCCAAGCAATTTTCCTTCCTTGAGTGCAAACATGGACTTTTTGGTTAAGGGAAATCCCAAACTTCTTACGCCTTTCAAAAACTTTCCTCAAGTGCTTTAAATGTTTTTTATCAGAATTTGAAAAAGCATTCAAATCATCAAGATAAATGAAAAAAAAATATTTGTCTTACCCACAATTCTAAATCCATAGCTCTTTGAAAGGTAGCTCTAGGGTTGGTTAATCCAAAAGGAAACCTTGCATACATAAATGTACCCCAAGGAGTTGTGAATGTTTTCTTTTCTCTATGTTCTAGGCTCACCATCATCTGATTGTATCCAAAAAACCCATCTAACATAGAAATTATATTATCACCTCAAAAATTTTGAAATAATTGGTCCATCTTGGGTAATGGATAATTATCTTTCAAAGATGATTTATTCAAGTTCCTAAAATCTACACACAATCTAATTTCACCATTTTTATTTCTTACTAGAACTAAATTAGCTACCGAATTAGAATATCTCAATGGAACTATGATCTTGGAATAAAGTGTCCTTTTAAGCTCTTTTTCAATGCTGGAAGAAGGACAGGATTAATTCTCCTTAACTTTTTCTTAAAAGGTTTAGCTTCATGTTTTAAAGGGATTTTATGCTCAATGAGAGTTGTATGATATGTCTTCAACTCACTATAAGACCAAGAAAAAACAATTTTATAAGCTTTAGGAAGAGCTATATATTTATCTTTGACTTCCATTGGGAAGGATGCAGAGATTTTAATATTTATGATTTCTTCTAAAGTTCCCATATTACACTCTTCTATATCTTCTTCAAGTGAATCTGATAATGGATTTTTAGGAACATCATTATGGTCAAACAAATTTTCAAGAGGGACCAAGCCCTTACGAATGAAATTTTTAGATAACTTAATAATACTATGATCACCAATCTTTTAGTCAAATTGAGAAGTTTGACTTTCCTTATTCGATTCATTGTTATCCAACAATTCTTCTTTAATTTGCAAGGTTGATAATTCATTAATTACTTGCAAAAAGGATTTCAACTACTCATAATCATCAAATATTTTCCAATGTTTAAGATTATCAGGAATCGATGGTCTATACTTAACTTGAATTTGATAGTGGACAAGCATTTGATTAAAAAATTTAAAAGAACTAGTTGAAACAGCTAAAAAATTTGCATGAATATTTTCATCCCATGGAATAACAGTGATTTTTAATTCTTGAAAGAAATTATCCACTAAATCTCACACCTCATTCCTATAATATATAAGCCTAGGATGCTTTGTTTGACAATGATTCCTTGCTTGTTTGAAAATGAGCTCAGAGTCACTGAATACACTTAAATTTTTCACTTTAAGTCTCTTGGCTAATTCCAATCCTAGCAGGAAGGCTTCATACTCTACTACATTATTTGTCACATCAAATTAAAGCTTATAAGATTGAGTTATATTCTCTTTGTCTATTGAAACTAGTAGTTACTAGCTCCAGCTCCTTCCTTTGAGCAAGAACCTTCAAAGTATAATCTCCAAATATCAGTCTTAATGGACTTTGGCTTCTCTACAATGTTTTCAATGCTAAGGTGAGTGTTTTGTAAGTTATTTGATGATAATTAAAAACATCTAAAGTCTTGATATACTACATAAATGGGATGATTTCTTACTTGATTAGATTTGCAAACAGTATTCATGAATCTTACTTCTCTGTATAATCTAAGATGCTTACCCCCATATACAAGAATAGTAGCATAAGACATGTCAATTTGAAGACTTCCTCCTAATTGGGCACAACAGGACCTTGATAATAGCATGCCAAAGTTGGGAGGGATGTCAATGACTACAATGTCTAAAACCACACTCTTAACAGGGATTTGAGCTAAAGTGACCATTAGATCCTTTATAACTCCAAGACAGGGTACTTTCTTGAAGTCAAAAGTGTATATATCATGATAAGTTATGGAAATCTCTAATTGAAGTTGATCCATGATTACCTTTGGCATCAGATTATGGGAGGCTCTAGAATCTAACATGCAGTTATATAATAAGAAATCATGAACCTTTAGAGTTACATAAAAAGGTGGTACATTTTCATCAATCATATCTGAGCTTGGAGCAAAGACTATTGAAGATTTTTCATCTCGTAAACTTATTACATCTCCTTCAGCATCATCACTGGATGTCTGGATCCATTTAGAGACTTGATTTTTATATCCTAGATTCTTTGAAAGTTCATATAAAGGAATGGGTATTTTGACTTTTTCTAATTCCTTTTCAACATTGAAAGTGGTTAAAGCAGTTTTATCAATTGAAGTTGTTTCATTTGACTGATTCAATGGTTGAATTTATGTTGTTTGAGATTAAATAGATTTAATTTGTGGTTCATTTAAAATGGTATTTTTAGGAGGTCTACCAGGCCCTGACCTAGGTCTTAATTCATATCTCCTATTCAGTTCTGTAATCAAAAATTCAGAAAAGGGCTGATACTTTGAAACTTGTGAGTCTTCTAGATCTTTTTAGAAGGCAAATTTAAAGGAACAGTGACAATAGCATTTTGTACAGATGAATGATCAAGATTATTTATATCCTCAATAATTAAAGGGATAGTGTCTTAAGGTTTTTGATCATCAATCATCAATGGATGTTGAATTTTTTGATCAGTATTTGGTTTTTATAAGATATGGGTTTGGGGAGCTCTCCTAAATTGAGTTTGAGGTCTAGTAGTAGTTTGTTGAATTTTTCTAGGATGAGTTTCTATTTTTGAAATTCTATTTGAAATGTTTCTAAGTAATGAAGTGATTTCATCTATATTTTGATCTTCATTTTTATTTTTTGAGGAAGAACCTTCTTCCTTGGCTTCCATTTTCCTCTCATATTTTTATGCCTTAGCTTTAAGTTTGGTTGATATTGACCTAATGGCTTAAACTTCTATAACCTTTATTTTCATGTCTTCTAGGGTATGAGATGTCCTTTCCCTAAGCATAGCTGAAAAATCATATTCAAATGCCTTAGAAAATATAACTTTAACAGTTGCTACTAGTGGTTTACAGTCAGGTGACATCTTATGATAAATTTTATTGAATCTTCCTATGAAATTTGCCACTAGCTCACCATGGTTTCTTTTCAATTCTTCAAATTCTGTGAGATAGTAAACAGGATCCTTCTTCACCCCCCACTAATTCTTAAATATGGTATTTAATTCATTCAAAGATCGAATAGAATCATCTCTTAGTTGTCTAAACCAAATCTTAACATTCCCTTCTAGTGATTGAACAAACAGTCTCATATATAAAACTTCATGTTTTATGTTCATATTATCAAAAAAATCCAAGAAGGCAGCTAAATGATCTTCAGTAGACAAACCAGTTTCTCCATTAAACCTTGGTAGGTGTTTTAAATACCCATCACGAAAATTATTGAGTATATTAGGAAGTTCTAAAGAAGCATACCTAGCTTGAACAATAAGTCGAAAATAAGCCATATTTGAGGATGAAGATGAATCAGTAGAAGATGTGGTAAATGATGAGGTAGAGGATAATGAAGTTGTAGGTGAAGATGGAGGTGTAAAAGTAGTTGGAGGAGGAAAAGAGGGTGGATGGTCTCTAAAAGTTTTAAAATATGTTTTGATGACTAACTTTTGAATCTTTGTTTCAACCTCTTCTTTATTTTCAAACAAAGGATTTGAATATACAAAAAAAAGTTTCCTCGGGTTGAGTAGAAGTGGATGGAAATGTATAATGAGTGGGGGAGATAAAATCAATAGGTCTTAACTCAGGTAAATGTACATCCAATTCTTCTTCCGACTTGGGTGAATCTGAAAGTATTTCAGGAATTTTATATGATTCCAATGAATGGACTAAAAGTGTTGACTACATATCAACTCCTTTGGATAGTAGTTCTAAAACCCTAAGTGTTAAGTCAACCAAATATAATGGATATGGTACAAACCTAAAGGGATCAGAGGTTGAAATATCTTCAAGTTGTAAGGGTATAGAAGAAAATATAGAAGCCTCAAGTATCCTTCTTAAAGAGGCTTCTCTTACCAGTCTCTTTGGATCAGATAATGGAAAAAAAAAATCAGTCAGAATGAGACCTAGTATGTCTGGAAGGAGCCAGTTTGGGTTTGTGAAGTCGCTGGGTGAAATATTTTAACCTAATATTCCCTTGTTCACCTTAAAGGAAAAATTTTATCATTTTCCCAAGGAAAAATACTTCAATTTTCATTCCCCAGCAACAGTGCCAATTTGATGTTGTCCTCCGAGATCATTCTAGGTTAATTAATCATGCCAGAGAATCTAAAAAAAATAATTTAAGGTTTTTTGGATGACCAATGTTATGAACAGTTAAAGATGGGTTCTTAAACCATAACAATTTTGAATATAATGAAAGGGATTATTCTTTGTCTCTAAACAATTAATTGATTTATAGTTGCATGAATAGCAGAGTGGAAAAAGTTATAACTCGCTAAATAGTCAAACTGAGTATTTAGCTAATTATAAGATAGAGTGTAGGTAAACAATGTTTATATCCCAAACAAAATGTATTTAATTCTATGAATATGAGTGTGACAATTTATAAATGTAGAGGAGTTTATAATAACATACAATCTGATAAACTAATCTCTAATATTATTTATAACTTCACAGGGGATTTAATATAGGCTGATAATCAGTTTCGTATTACCCATAGTTCTTCATTAAAACTTAAATACATGAAGAATAACATAATGAAATGAAAACATGAGAAAAAAATCACAAGGAGACAAACTATTTGAGGAAAATATAGAATCCTTTCATTAATTCGAAGCAAATATCTAGTTTGATTACAATTTTTCTTTGAAAATATCAACCAAGGGCTCAACCATTAATAACTCAAATGAGGAGTTATTTATACAAAAACACTTGATTTTCTAGAAACATCTTTAACAAATTACAAAGATAGTACAAAAATATAGGAATCCAAAAGCTTTTAAGCTATTGGCACATCTTCAAGGAAGTTGATGATTTGACCTCGAAATGTGTTGCCTCATTGTCTTTCAGTTGGTGGTGAAAGTTACTCAATGATTTCACACAAGTGACCTCATCTATCTTCACTTGGTATAGAAATATTAATTAATTTTCTACAGACTTCATCCACCTTGGTATACTTTTCAAAAGTAGGCTTATTGACAAAGATATGTTTAATTTCATGCTTGATAATTAAATCAAATTTTAAAGCCTCTAAGAAAGCCTTCCCTGTAAGATGACCTTTGATACCTACGAATTTGGCTTTATCAGTTACAATTGTATAAGGCTTTTGGCAATATTCCTCTAGACTAATCAATCTATCATTTGGTGCTACTAGTCCTAGAAATCCTCTTTGATTAAGCAACTTGAACTTAAAATGAAATCTCTCGACAATAGTTTTCAAAGTCTGGCACTTTGTCTCCAACTAATTCATAAGATTCTTCTTCTGCAAAACTTTCTTAATCTCTAAAATGGTTTATGTTCTATCTGCAATCTGAATCTCTTCTAATTCAACTCTGGTTTTTGAATTCAACACTTTAATCATATTTGTGGCCTCATCTAGTTTTTGTTTAAGTGTTGCTATGACTTCTTCAATAGTTGTCTGGCATCTAATAATAAGCTCTTCCTATTCAAAAATAATTTGTATGGAGGGCCAAAATTCATTTATAGCTTGACTTATATCTGGCCAAATGTTTTCCTTGGCTTGGGCCAAGGTCTAACTCATTAGTGACTCATTTTCCAACTCTTCAATCTTCCTGGTCAATCTATGGGTCTTCTACATCTCTTCCACATAAAGAGTGTCATTCTTTATTTTATATGCCTCCAGATTTTTGAATTTCTTTTGAAATTTTTCGTTTTCCTATCTTTGGAGAGACAATTATTGTATGACTTTATTTAGATCACGTATTTTCGATGTAGACTCTATTGTTGTTGATGTTGATTCACCTATTGTCCCTACCACGATGATGGGTATAGCTATGATTGGAGCTATGGCCACTTGTGTAGACTCTTCCTTTTCCTTGAGCAAGTTTTCTATCTGCTCCTCCATCTTATTTATTTGTATATTCTACTCAATGATTATTTTTATCATTTCCTATTTATGTTGCTTGTTTTCTTCTATCCCCTTGGTTTGATGATCCTCTATAGAAGGTAATTTGAGATGCTTCCTAAGTGTTGTAATGTCTGAATTATTTTTTTTGATGATGTCCTCTACAGCTTTAACATCAGTGGGATCATACCCAATCTTGATCACTAATTATTCTAATGATTTGACCCTATTATCCTTTTCCAAGGAGGATATATTCTCTATTTTCAATTGTGACTGAACATTTGAAAGCGTTGTTCTTAACTTTGACAATGCCATGGTATTGTTAATCATGATGGAGAAAAGCATCTCTCCAAACTGTCTATGCATGTCCATTTGGTCGATAGGATGTATTTTTTTGCATCAAAATAAAATATAGTTTTTTTATATTCTAAAGAAGTCTTTGGAAAAGGCACTTGGGCCTGTAAGAATTCCATTTGCATCCTTCCATTTTCACTGTCAAATGTTGTCAAAAATCTATGTTGTGAAGTAGATGTCCACTTCCATAATTGAGCATAGACATTGGCCTTAAGAGTTTCATTATTTTAGAGGAAAGGAGCTGAAAAATTTGATTCAAGAGCTCTAGAGACTTGAAAGCAGAAAAACCCTAATGGTCAGGCAGCCATGAGATAGGCGGCGCAGGAACCCAAAAAAATACAACAAGCAATAGACACGGAAAACAAGAAACAGTAATAATGACAGAGGAAGAAAGGAGGGGAGATATCCCCTCCTATCAAGATGCAGTAGCAAGGGAAGGTCAGAGCAATAACAGCCAGGCAGAAGAAATAAAAAAACATGGACATGTCCTTGGAGTTAGATGGTAGGAAGGAAGCAGAGGCAAGTGTTTACCATGCGCAGTGGAGAAACCAAGATTCATAATCCCAATGAACAAGCTGGAGCGATATAGAATCTACATGAAAGATCATGCGTTAATCTGCAAATTCATTGGAGTTTGGCTGACAGAAAAGGACCTCACCAAATGGATCCAACAAAAATGGCAACCCCAAGGACACATCGAGCTGAAGCTGGGAGCAAAAGGCTTCTTCACGATAATTTTTTCGAACCTGCAAGATAAAGAAAAATTGTTCGAAAATGGCCCATATTTCCATAATAATGCAAGACTATTTATGAGATACTGGAAGGAATGTTATAGCCCAGATAAATAAAAATTCCTAGCATCTCCAGTGTGGGTAAGGCTGTTCATATTACCAATGGACTTCTAGGATCCTGAAATCTTAGAGGGAATAGGAAATATAATAGGCAGCTTTGTTAAAATAGTTTAAACCACAAAAAATGGAAGATACACCTCATATGCTAGAATTCATGTTTATATGAATATAGCTAACCCTATTCCAAATACAGTTGAACTAGAGTATCATGAGGAAGTATGGCAATAAACCCTAGACTATGAGCACATACCCTTCCGATGCAGAAGGTGTCATGAGTATGGACACCCGTTCAAGGAATGCCCAATCACAATAGAAGAGGAGGAGTCAAGAAACAAACAACAGAGGAAAAATCAAGAAGATCAAGAAGGGTTCTGGGAAGTAAAAAGAAAAAGAAGATATAAAAGAGAGAATCCCAGTGAAGGAAGGAAAGGAAAACAAACCAAGCCAAGAAACACAAATATCTTTGAAATCCTATAAGAGGAAGAAGAAGACAATGAGACCCAAACAATGGATTATCAGGGAAAAAAGGGAAAGGAAAGCAGCACAAGTCAAGGAAAATCACAGACGAAGAGAAAGACACAAAGTGACCCAATCGAAAAGGAGGAAAAGGAAGCGGGAGAGAAAATGTAAAATGCAGGGATGGAAATTGATACAAGCAAAGGAGAAAAACTAAGCATGGAGGAAGAAGTACTCTGGAAACTTCTAGATGAATGGTGACACCTAGATGAAAGATTCATTCCAGAAGAGAAAAAAAGAATCTATAGAGAAACATTCCAACAGTACAAAGTGAAACAGGGACAGGGCAAGCTAGAAATGGTAGAACAACTAGGCCTTCATCAGGATAATACTCAAGACCAACAAATTAAAACAAAACGGGGGAAAATAGGAAGGAGGAATATATAGGAATCGATTCAGATCATGGGAGAAATGCTAGTGGACACGAGAAGAGTAGTGCCGCTATCGGCAGTATTCCATCAGCTAAATCAAGTAACCCAATGATAATAACATCCTAGAATATAAGAGGCCTAAATAGTAAAGGCAAGTAGAGACTCTTAGCGGATAGGCTAAGAAAAGAAAAACACAAAATAATGTTGGCACAAGAAACAAAAATCTCAGGAAGGAAAATGGAGGAAATCTTGATAAAAATCAAACCGAAGTATGAAAATATGAACATAGATGTGAAAGGTAGGGTAGGAGGCATCACAATAATATGGAACCCCACAAAAATACTCGCAGACTATTGGTTAGGAATGAAAAGAATACTCATAGGGAAGTTTAGGCTAATAGGAAATTGAGAGTGGTTCCTAGTTTCGGCATTGTATGGACTGCATACACCAGCGGAAAGAGGAAGCTCCCTTAGCCAACTACAATAGATAGGAAAAATGCATAAAGAAAGGTTGTAGCTGATAGCAAGTGACTTCAATATGACAACATCAAAAGATGAGAAGAAAGGAGGACTACAAAGAGAAGAGCCAGAAATGGAGAAATTCAAGGATCTTCAGGCAGAATTAAAGATGGTTGATATACCAACTATAAATGGAAAATACACATGGAACAATCGAAGAGGAGGGACCAGAAAAATCACATCAAGGCTAGACAGATTCCTAGCATTAGAACATTTAATAGGAAAAGATATCTTCTATGAAGATCTATTCTTCCATGTTTAGGGTCAGATCATTGACCCATCAAACTAGAAATTGCCATGAACCAGCAAAACCAAAATAGACCTTTCAGGTTCGAGGCATTCTGGCTGAGAGATCCCAACTTCATAGAAAAAATGAAGAACTAGTGGGAAGAGATGGAGACTAGGAGGAAAGGAAGAAATAAAATTTATACTCTCCAACTAAGATTAAAATATCTAAAAGGAAAAATTAAGAAGTGGAACATAGAAGAATTTGGAAATATCCACAAGGAACAAGAATCGCTCTAGATAATGATGACAAGAATTCAATAGAAAATCATAAATGAAGGGAGAAGTGACAAATTGACAAAAGAAGAAGGACTGGTGCTAAATAAACTGGAGGAAAGAAGAAAACAAGAGGAGATCTTATGGAAACAGAAATTGAGAATTCAATGGTTAAAAGAAGGGGAGAGAAATACAAAATTCTTCCATAAGGCAATGCTGCAACACAGACAGCAAAATAGAATATTCTCCATAAAAGACAATCACGGCAACAAGATAATACAGAAAGAATAAAAGGAAAACTTGTTGGTACAGTATTTCAAAGAGCTCTTGACAGAACCCAATATCAGAAGGGAGGAAAATATTGAAAGAATCAATAAACATATCCCTAAAGTGATGAACAGACACTAGAACTTGGCACTCCTAAGGGAAATAATGAAAGAAGCAGTGGAAGAGGTAATAAAGAAGAAGGCAAAGAATAAAGCACTAGGACCAAATGGCTTCACAGCAGAATTCTATCAAGCCACGTGGGACTTCATGAGTCAAGATATAGTGAATGCAATAGAAGAATCCCGGTGCACCAAGAGAATGCACCCAGCCTTAAATGCGACCTTCCTAGCTCTAATACCAAAGACAGGGAATTGAGAAGAACCACAAGGGTTTAGGCCGATAGCACTCTGCAACATCATATATAAGATCCTAGCCACTATAATGGTGAATAGACTAAAACCAATACTTCCAGAATTGATATCCCAGGAACAGATGGGATTTGTTAAAGGAAGACAGATAATTGATGGAATAGTAGTAGCTCAAAAAGCAATCCATTCTTTGAAGAATACAAAAACCAAAGGGATGTTGATAAAACTTGATCTAGAAAAAGTGTATGATAGACTTAGCTAGGGATACCTACAACAAATCTTAAAGGCATACGACTTTGAGGACAGGTGGGTACACTAGGTAATGTCAATGATCAACATGCCAGTAATGTAAATATTATTAAATGGATCACCATTAGAAGCCTTCAATCCATCTAGAGGACTCGGGAATGGAGACCCGTTATCCCCGTTCTTGTTCATAACTACAGTGGACGGTCTAGGAAGAATAATAAAAGAAAAAGTGCAAAGCGGACAACTGCAAGGATTACAACTATGGGGAAATGACCTACCTCTCACCCATCAACAATTTGTTGATGATGTTATGTTATATGGCCAGGTAACACTTAAAGAAGCAAAACAATTAATAGCAATTCTCAAAGAATATACTAAGGCATCGGGGACAGAAACAAGTAAAGAGAAATCAGAAATATATTTCTTCAATACACAAGCTTTCCTAGCAAGAACAATGGGCTTCAGAGTTAGGAAATTTCCTACAAAATACCTAGGTATTTTGTTAAGTGGCCAACAGAATAGAGTGGCTAATTGGGTAACATTGATAGGAAAGATGCAAAAGAGAATGCAAAACTGGACATTCAGGGCATTGAACATCCCAAGCCACATAATCCTGCTTAAGTCAATGCTACAAGCTATACCGATTTACCAACTGACCAACCAAGCTGCACCTAAAACAATCTGCGAGAAAATGGTTGATATGTTTAAAAATTTCCTCTGGCAGGGGTTGAGCAAGATAAAAAGATGGGTACTGCTATCTTGGATTTGGTTAAGTAAATCAACAAAAGAAGGAGGATTAGGCCTAAGAGACCCATATATATTAAATCAAGTAATGGGGGCCAAGTTATGGTGGCACTAGATACAAGGAGGCGACGACTTGTGGAAAAAACTGTGGGAGAACAAATACGAGATGGCCAGGTCTCTAGAAGGTAAATTGAGAAGCCAAACTGAGAGGAAAGGTTCGGAAATATGGAACTTGGCAAGAGCCAATAAGGAAATAATCAGAGACCACATTTTCTAGGAAGTAAGGGAAGGGGACAAAGCAAAATTCTAGGAAGAGGCATGGAAATAGAGTGGAAAACTAAACCAACAGCCCCTACTCCAAGAGATATATCAGTTCACCATCCAAACAGAGGGTGAAAAAGTATGTAATTACTGGAGCACAGAGTCAGACAGGTATTGGAGGAAGTGGAAACAAAAGGAAAACAGGCAAGAATCACCAAGAGAAGCTAATTGGGAAATATATAAAAAGGAAATGGAATCAAGGAAAATAGCGGTCAAAGAAGGGACGGACACACTAAGGTGGGGAAACAGAATTAAAGGTATGTTCACTACAGTAGAGGGATATTATTTAAAAACAGGATACAATAAACAAATAGAAACAAAAAAATGGGAAAACATATGGAAAATGATAACATGGTCGAAGGTGACATTCTTTACCTAGATATTAAGCCATGGGAGAGCGCTAACTTGGGACCAACTAAGGAAAAAAGAATGCAAGGCCCATCACGATGCGCCCTTTGTCAAGAATAGGAAGAAACCATGGAACATCTTACCAATGAATGCATAGTCAGCAGTAACTTTTGGACACAGCATCAGCAACTCTTTGAGATTAGTGACCGAGATATAAACATCATGAAAATAACGATTCAAAAGTGGAGAAACAAACCTTACCAGAACCCAATCCTGAACAGAGCATGGAACCTGTCTTTAGGATTTTTCCTATCGACCATATGCAAAGAGAGGAATCGCTTGATCTTCAAGGAGGACGGTAGAGCAAAGAACAGGATATGGAATCAAATCACCCAAAATATAAGAGAGACCATCCTCATAGAGAGGTGGTACAAGGAGGATTAGAAGACGGATCAAACAGAGACAAGAATAATGACACGACTAGGACTAAATCCTGGTATGGCAAACATGACAGTAAGAAAACACAACAATAATGAGTTTGAAGAGGCTTAGTAATATAGAAATCCTCAACAATGGTTCATTAAGCTGAATTTTGATGGAGCTACGAAAGGAAACCCTGGAGAAGTAGGAATTGGTGGAGTTTTCAGAGACGATAGGGGAACGATGTTTAGGATCTATGCGATGAACTACGGACATGCAACAAACAATGAAGAAGAGCTCCATGTGTTGAAAATAGGGCTATAAATTCCCATACGAGAGGAATACCACAAGCTTCAGGTAGAAGGGGATGCAAAATTGGTAGTGGACATTGTCAAACAACTGCAGTAGGGAACACCAGCAGAAAAAATCAGTAGAAGCTGGAGAACTGCCTAGTTGGTGAAGGAAATAAGCAAGCTACTAAAACAGATAGCCTATATCCTTCCCACCCATGTGAGAAGGAAATGAAATGAACCAACTGACAGTCTGGCAAATTGGGGATGCGGGAATAGGGGAAGGACGCTGGATACAAATGAGGTCGAGCTAATGCAGATGGAGGAGATGGAAAACCTGAAACAACTTCTCGAAAAAGATAAAGTAAGAGATACAAACACCATAGAAAATATAGAGAGTTCGAGGAGGAGAGGCCAAGAAAGGAAGGAGGAGGACAAACGAGGGAAAGGACAATAGCGGGGAATGAAGTGAATAGACAGGAAATCTGGTAGAGGATTCAATAGGGCAGAGGAGGTACACCACCCGAGAGTACGGGGGAGATGACGGTGGAGAATGACAGTGAGGAGGGCAGGGAAAAGAGTAGACAAGCGGGCAGAAGCATGACACCAAGTGGCAGAACAAGGACAGTCATAACACGGCAAGAGCAGCTGGGAGAAAGTGGGAATTTATGAGAGACATCGATAGGAAGGACAAAAGGGCAGCATCCCGAGACGAAGGTGAAGGGATCTGTGCCGGTAACAAAGGCTGACAGGTGACAGTTAAGACAAGGGACAGGAGGAAGAGAGGGATAAAAATAAATGAAAATAAGAAAACAGCAAAGTGCATGCAAACGAAGACGAGGAAAACTAACGAGAAGGAAGGTGGCAAAAGGAAGAAGACGTAGGTGGCCGAAAGAAGGAGCAGCAGATCAAAAAGTTGGTATGTTACACTCTCGTTCCATTTTCCAGTTAAATTCAAAAGCATTATCAGTAGGAATCTAGGAAGTTTGAGCTGGAAAATGCTTTAGACTGACTCAAAGAGAATCAGAAATTCCTGCGACAGAGGCAAAACCATCTCCATTGATCACCTGAATTCCACAAGAAGGGTAAGTGAGAGGAAGGGCCCTGATGCTAAGATAGTAGAATTTCACCCAGGGGTAGAAGCTTGTAACTTTCCTAAGCAAATATTGACCCTACTCAGGACTGTAGAGAAGATGGGGCGAGTCATAGAAGAATCATGGGAAGAAACTTAGGTGAGGAAAATCTTGAGCATTAGTTGGATTCAAGAAATCCTTCTCTCTATGGGGGGAAGTAGGAGATCGACTTTTAGGATATCCATAGGTAGGCCTGAGAGACTCAGGGGAAGAGGGAAGAAAAATTGACTTGCAACCACGAATGAACCCAGAAGGCTGCTAAATTGGGATGGGAAGAGTAATGATAGAAGCCAAGATTTTCAAGGGAGTTGTAAGGGAAGAAACCTAAGAAAGTTACCAACTAGGGCTATAACAAGGACTAGCTCCAATCTTCACCTGACCATAATCCCAATGGGAGCTGTAAACATAGGAAAATATAGAAACCTAAGCAATTTGGAAATTGTGAGGATTCAGTTTTATAAATCTGATAAATGTTGTGATTCTATGATAGGTATAGTAATAGTCTCAGGAAAAACAGGGACCAGGTTAGAGAATACCAGGAAGTAGAGAGCTACAGTCAGACAGAGAACATAATGGCCCCTAGGAAAGGACTGAGAGTTACGAAAATGGAGGAAGGCACAAGTGGATTGTCGAAGAAAAGAGGTCGGAAACCCAGTGGAGAACAAATGAAGAAAATCATTGATGCCTACATGGTCTGGAATCCACCATAAATCAGAGCCAAAATATCGATCTGGGAGAGAGAATTAAACAACAGCATCAAGAAAAGGGATATCCCAATGGAATAATGGGAAAATATGGTGCAGGACCCGAGAAACACATGAGAAAGACAATCCCTATTTCAGCAGACTATCCAACTGTATTGGGTAATGAAAAATGTGGTGGCATGAGATATGACACAGCATCGAGAGCAAATAGCAGAGGAAAGAGAAGAGGAATAGGAAAAGGACCCAGTTGGGGCAGAACTACTCAGGGAGATAGCAACAATCCAGATTCAAACCTACCAAAACAATCTGGCCCTACATAGAATTGAACAGACTCTCATAGTCTTGAAGTGGAGGATTGAGCAGAGGAGCGAGATGCCAGGATCAAGCGCCAAGCTGCTAGCCCCAGTAACATCCTTGGATGAGGATTGAAGTAGAGAACCAGTGGGCTTTCAAAATCCTTTTTTTGTTTTGATTAATTTCAGTAATATGTTTCAGTTTAAATTATGTTACAGGAACAGTAGTATATATAGTCAAATCTATGATGTTAGATGGATAGCAATAAACATCTTTAAGTTTTGGACAGGGTATAATGCTGACAGGTGGCTATCTGGTTTCCTTCGGGCAGGTAAGCCACCTGCAACAAATGGATGATAAAAATTTTGAAAAAGTAATACAAGTAGAGAACTGCCAAGTTTACAAAAAAAAAAAGAGTTTCATTCTTTTGTTTAATTTCTAGAAAATTAGTGAAAATATTGGGTTCATCTTGTTCACTTACCCTTGTTGATTGTGTAATATCCAATAGATTATGTGAAGCTGAAGAGGAGGATGGAGTATTAAGTAAATTTCCCTCTGATCTTGTAGAAACACATGTATCATCCAAATTAATAATTATTGGCGCTTTTTGACCCTGAACAGTGGTAAATTTAGGATCAATCTTTTGTTTCTTCTTATAGATGACAAACTCTTTTGCACTCTTTGTTGAAGATGATGATTCTTCTCCTGGCCTCTTTTCTTGTTTACTTTGAGAAATGGGAGTCTAGAGGATAGAAGCAAGTATAATTTTCTCTTTTTCTTCCTGAAGTGTGTTCTCCTCCCACTGTTCTTGATTCCTGTATTTCTAGATCTCTGGTCTAGGAGTGTTATTATAAGGAGTGGTTTTGAGTTCCACCCTTAAATTAGAGATTATGTTGAATGGGTCATATGATGAGGTAAAGCTGGGTTGGAATCCAATATTCTTGAGAATTGAATCTGCTTCAATTCTTGCTACTTTGGTGTTACATATAAAATGTCCCACTTGGGACTTGATCTTAAACTGAGATTTCCTCTTACCTGAAACAAAGTGAAGCTCATTCATGTTAATCATTTTCCTTATATATTCTAGAGAAAAAATTATCATTGGAACATATTTAGGAAGCTTATATGGAGCTAGCTCATAGCCATATACCCTTATCTCTGTATAATTCTTGTAAAGATATCAGTCTCTAGTTTTGGCTTGGTCACTCAGGAGCATGACCCTTTCTGTCTCTGAACTGATTCTAGGTTCACTCTAGTTATTAAGAAGTTGTGTAACTGGATGAATAAAACAGTCAATAAAATCTATAAATTTAAACTCATTTGAGTTTCTTCTAACCAATGAGGTCCACTGTATAACTGATTGATTGATTTGTTGATCATCCTGCTTATGTAAAGTTATTGGCAGCATGTCGCCTTGTTGAAAAAGGAACATATGAACGAGTACATAAGAGTATTTGAACACACCCTCAGTAGTGATATTCTTATATGTTCATGCATATTTTCAGCCATAATTGACTATAATTTTACATGAATGTTGGCTTGTGCTCTTTGGATAAGATGGATAGATAACCTAGAATAGATTTATCTACCCATTGGTCTACTTGGTAACCTAACAGGAAAGAAACTAGGGAGATGATTTCTTTGGCTCTCTATCGGAACATAGAGGTTGAATATGGAGGATTATTTTTGGGAAGCTCAACCTCTTATGGAAGAAAGATTTCAAAAATTTGAGCTCTTTGGGGGAAAGTGTGTTTATGATATAAATCCATGAGGACAATAGTAGAGAAATGACTAAGGGAGTCATTTTCTGGATTTAGTAGCATTTTTTTTTATGGTTTCAAGTGTGATAGAGACCATAATGTCTCCATTCTAGGCCACAAAATTTCTTTGGAGGGGATTATACCTAGCCTGACACCACATGACCAAATCAGGGAATAAATGGGTTTGAGGGGACAAAAGCATGGGCAAGAGGGATTCCCATAGATTAATATCATCCTGTAAATCCTGGTAAGTTTGTTTTAGCTAGTGGTGTAATTCAAACATGTTGAATTCACACTCTGTATCAGTGAATTTGCAAAACTGGTCTACTAAGGGGATATGGTTAAGGTCTAGCGTATCAGTGGTTTTTAGGATTTTACTAAGTCGGGGTTTTGATACCAGAGGGCTGACTTTTTCTCTTTGGTGCCATATTGTGATAAATCACAGATGAAGAGTAACAATATGCTAATAGGATAGATAACTTAACAGAGGGCACTCTCTATAGACACTAGTGAACCTGGTATCTTCTTGAAAAAGTAAGTGTAATCTGTAATAGACTTAAACCAAAGTCAAGCTTTAAAACCTGTAATTTCAAACAGTGGCAATGAATTAATGGGAATCACACGTAAGGAATGGAAGGTTTATTTATAACAGTAAAGTAAATTACCATTAGGATCAAATTGTTACCAAACGGGATTTGGGAGCATAAATGGACAACGGGAGCCTCGTAACAGGAAGAAGTGTAACGAGCATGTAGCAATGGGAATGGACACATGAGATAAATTGATTAGTGGAGGGAATGCATGGGAAGTGGTGTGACAACCATTTGCGGATGACATATTTATGAGAAAGATGAGCAGATTTTGGAGGGGGGGTAGTGGTAAGCAGTATTGAGTGGGGGGTACAAAGGTGTGAGGGGATGACACATCACATGTTGGAATTATGATACAAGTATTTTCCTTGATGGAAACTCTATAGGTCAACTCAGTTTTGATAAGAGGCTAACAAGAATATTCAAAGGCAATAGGGCAGTGGTACAGAGGATCAAGAAGATGGAACTAAAGTATATTGATTAGAATAAAGAAGTTGAAGGAAGAAGATAATGTAAGAATAGTTTAAGAGATACACACAGGTTCACTTAGTCCAAGCAGCGTATACACACGGGTACTTAGAACAGAAATAGCGTATAACATACACACGCACTCCCATAGAAGGAAAAGTGTGTACATGTTGAAAACCATGGTTTTGGTCCGAGGTATTTAGTCCAAGGTATCTTTGGACCATGATATTGACCCGAGGTATTTAGTTTGAGGTATTCAGTCTGTGGTATTTGATCCAAGGTATTGGTCCTAAGTGGATTCGGTCCATAGTATTGAGAAAGGCCAAAAACTATATAAAGAAGAGAGGATCATAAGGCTGGATGTGCAAGTGAATAATATTCTAAGGAATACTTCTATATGAAGTATATTTTATGTTGCAGGGTTATGTTTGGGACTAGATCTGAAATATTTATGTGCACCTTGAGTTCAATATTGGATTAGGATCATGAGACCGAAAATGACTTATTCTTGAACGATCTGATATTGGTTGAGGCTAGATCTGATGTTTTGTGTCTATTTTATTCGTTATCTATCATGATCTGGGTTTGTTTGAAGTCTAAAATTGCAGCAAAGCTCTAAGTCAATATTTGCAGATATGTACGCAGGTTCGTCTCAACAAAAGAGCGTACACACACAAGTTCTATTCTTTCAAGTGAATATACAAAACAAAGGCTTGATGTTCATAGATGATTGATCTATTAGATTAGTATTGTTGATTTATTGTTGCTGCTATCTTACTGTTGTTTGTCAATGATGTCTTATTAGATCTGAATGTAAATCTAAATGGATAAGGAGGTTGATATTTGATTGATTGTATAAGTGAGACGAAGTGTTTTCTGTTGCCTGCCTATGTAAAGTTCTGTAAGTTGATAGTAGATGTTCAGTACATTGTTGGTTGGTATAGTTTGTGATTCAGAGATTTTATGATTCAGAATCTTTAGAGGTATATGCAAGTTGGGCTAAAGGAAGTAGTGTATACACACAGGTTTTCTTCATTGAAGTAGTGTATACAGTCTGACACATGAATTTTTTAGGTTTCAGTTGGTTCTGAATGTTGATACATGTTTCTAGGTTCAACATAATGTTCTGATGATAGTGATCTGATTGTTTCAGATTAACTACATGTTGGTTGATGAAGTTTGAGTTTCTACATTTTTGATGGGTTATTGATGAGTCAAGGTCTTCATATTCTTGATATGTGCTAGGAGCATCCAATCTGAAAATTCATGAAATGTGGTCCCTGGTGGAAGATTGGAGTTTTATGTAGGCTGGCACCTACGTACTAGTAAAAATATTGGCTAGTACAAGAGCTAGGGGGTTGTAGCTCCCTTCTAATAGAAGCTGGAGAACGAGAGAAGGTTGTAACCTTCTGCAGGTAGAATCTTTCGTACTGGTATGAGTCTGCACCAGTACAAGATTTTAAACAGATTTTCTTATTTTAAAAGAATACAGAGACGATAGCAGCAGGTGGTTTTCACCCACATTGGGTTTCCACCTTAAATATTGGTGTTCATGTGTGTTTCTTATGTGTAGTGGTTTATTATGTTTATACTGCACATGGTTACTAATTAATTATTGATGAAGCAATGATGGACTAATTAAAGAACAACATATGATGAATTAACTGAATCATAAGTTTACTGCATAAACGTTGGTTGCATTAAAGACGGTTGTGTTTACACGCTAGTTCCCCTCTCTGAAGTAGTGTATATAAATCTGGTTATGAAAAAGAAAAATCCTTGATCTGATAATATTGATTCACCCCCCCCCCCCCCTCTCAATATTATTTCCAATAATTGGTATCAGAGCCAAGTTCTTTAGAATAAGCTTGATCACTTGAAGGAAGATCCATCAAGATGAATATTCATGAAAGCATGGGATCCATCAGACCACCAATCTTCAATGGGAGCAACTTTTTTTATTGGAAAATAAGAACCATAGCCTATCTACAATCTCTTGGAACAGACGTCTAGGAAATTGTGGAAGGAGGATATAAATTTCCAATAGCAATTCCTACAGACACGGCAAGTAAAAAGCAATATGAAACAAATGCCAAAGTTGTCAATACTTTATTGTGAAGTTTGTCACAATCAAAGTTTGTCAAATTCATGCAACTCAAATCAGCCAAAGATATATGGGACAAAATCGTTCAGAGATATGAAGAATATGTTGGGTGCAGGAATTACACTTAAGAAAACTCCTCAACACTTAATTTTTCAACCCGGGGGATCCTTAAACTTAGAGACAAAGCACAGGCAATGCCAGAGATGGTATGAATCTTTCTAATATAAATCCCTACTTTCTTTAAAGGAAAGATTGCAAAATCAAACTAAAAAGAGAAAAAGGCAACTTGAACCATCAAAATAATCTAAGATTTGAACAAGGAAAAATGCATTTGCAAGAGGGAATTAAAAATAAAGGGAAATCACTCTAGCTAATTATTGTTTAACTACCGAGTTTGTGTTTTTCTTTAGTAGAGACACTTAGAAGTCTCATCAGATGGGCCCTTAAACCTACACCTTTAGAGATTTCCTTCTTGCAGTATTATGTCATGTACTATCACAGTCTACTTGCACTAGTGCAGAAACAAAGATTTATGCAGAAGGTATTAATGGTGTCTTTACTAGAGGCTTTTTACTTCCTACAAGGGCTTGAACTTTTCCAGGTTCAAAGCACTAAGATCCCGTGGTAAGTGTTAGTGTCAGTGTTTCACACTGCCATCAGTGATCAAAATCTGCTCTTTTGCATTTCATAGTAGGAGCCCCATACTGATGATTTTGCATTCCATTAGGTCATGGATTCACTGATGGTAGGGTTTACTTCAACATTTGCCTCATGATCTGTACTTGTTGATCCTCTTCCATATATTTTAGTCATGGCTCATGTTCCCTTTGCAATTCATTTAATTAGGTCTTAAGGTTTGGTCTCATTAGGTTTTAGGGTCCCA
>APFE031153677.1:88912-102534 GCA_000404065.3 Pinus taeda | reverse complement strand
CTTAACACAGATACGCGGTTTTTCTTTTACTGGCCTGCGTTGCTACGCAGTTCACCTTCTGCCTCTCTGCGTATACCCACAGATCTCCTTCTTCTGGACTGCGTGGCCACGCACTGCTCCTTTCACTGAACTTCGTACAGTACGCACCCAATGGCACTATTGTGCCGCGTACTTCCCAGGAGATACGCACCCAAAAGAATAACCGTGTCGCGTGCTGCTACAGAAAGTACGCACCTGAACCACTGTTTCCCTGCGTACCTACGCACTGAACCTTCGGCGCCTCTGCGTACCCACGCACAGAACCTTCGACGCCTCTACGTACCCACGCACTGAACCTTCAGCGCCTCTGCGTACCCACGCACTGAACCTTCGGCGCCTCTGCGTACCTTGGACTAGGGCTGAAATAACCTCAGATGTTCAGATCTGAATTTGTGCTCAAGAGATAACCCTTCGCCGATTCGCTTCTAACTTCTCCTTTATAAATCAATCTTTTAAGAACCGAGAACCCAATAGATCAGATCTTAAGATATTCGAAGACACAAAAGATACCCTGGCCAAATGATCTCCTTTGCTTTATATAGGCAAGCTCTTCCTCAAATCAAGGATCATGGGGCTCAATAATAATAATAAAATAAACAATATCGCGGGCCAAAACCATGATAACCCAATACTGTTGGCTAAATACCATGAGAAACCCCACGTGTGGGCGCTTAACTGCCTTGGAATGTGTGCACTGGGGTACGCACCCCATGAATGGGTGACCCGCGTATTTGGACGCGGTCCCTGCACGGTATAGCTGCAGGTACGCACCTCCTGAACTGTTCTCCTGCGTACTTCTTTATTTTTCATCAAAAATGAGAGCCATGCCATGGGTGTTGCCATCAAGTACAACATCTGAAACATATAATCATACCAGAACCATAATGCCAACACCACCATGGTCAAAATTTAATGATTATGTGCCAATAATGATTAGCAAAGACATGAGGATGCCAATAATGATTGGTTAAGCCATAATTTATCATTTTGAAAGCCTAATGTAGTTCTCACATCAAAACTTGCTTTGAGGTGAAAACAGAGTATTTTATTTTTATCTTCATTTATGATGTAATTTTATCTTTTCAAATGTAATATTGGTTTCCAGCTACTCCTAAGCATCTTGTTATATTGCCAAGCACCTGCCACTGCAAAAATCAAGCCATCATGAGCAACAATTCACTTGCAAAAGCAAAAGAGAAACAAGCACTAAAACCCTAAATTCCTCTCCCACTGAGCTAGGGTTGGCTATGGGAGCGGAGATATCTGATCAAAGGAGGCATGAGAGATATCATAAGGTATGAGGCCATTTCATATCATCAAACAATAGGTCTCCATCATTTGTCAAGAAGTCATTCCAAGGAACAAGCCATTCACCACACATAAGGGATAGTTTTTCTTCAAACTGTGTTTCTGAGCAAGAAAAGATGAATTTGACAAACGTGAGAGAGGTTTTTGTCCATAATAGACCCAAGAAGAAAAAAGTCCTTCATGTTTTACACAGGTGTCGTGGTTTTAGAGAAATTTCAAAAATACATTTTCTATAAGAGAGTTAATGCACTTGTTGAGTGACCTTGGGAAAATCAAGATTTCTCCTAGCTGGGTTGACCAAATGACTTTCTTGATGAGTCAAATGATAACTAGACACAAATAGCTTTCAAATGAGCTATCATAAGCTCAATTTGGAGTTGAGAAATATCTTCAAAAGTTGAATGCAACATCACTATTCATTTTGGCAGCCTCATTCTGCACATTTTGACAAGGCTTGGGATATTGGAATTTTGACAGAGAAAATGAACTCCAAATTGAAAAATTCAAGATGTCCTGGAAAGTAGACTCAACAAACTTTCCAACGAACTATCCCTCACCCAATTTGGACATCGAGAAGGTAGTCCAAAGTCGTCCTAAAGTGGAACTGCGCTTAGGGAAGGAGGCACTGCGCTTAGAGCAGTGCGCTGCGCTTAAAGCAATTTTCACGAGTGAAAAAATACACAGGCACTGCGCTTAGGATCAGGTGTTGTGATTCTAGGAAAGTAAGTTGCGCTTAGGGTAGAAAGCATCAAAAACTCTCCAATCCTCAATTTTTTTCCAAATCACCTCCAAATTCACCTTGAACAAGTAAGTATTGTTGCTCTACTTGGTGATTAGTTTGCATATGTGAAGTTTTAGATAATTTTTTCACTCCCTATATGAAACCCTAGTTTTCACTATAAAACCCTAGTCATTTTGTTTTTCCCATCACCTAGTCTCATAACTAAAACCTTTTACTTATCATTCCCTTCACTCTCATCACATTCTACCAGTTGTTTATCACTCCCTAAACCCTCCCCTCCCTCTCATAGTTTGTTCATAGCTACTAAAACTCACTCACACCCATCCCTACAAACCCTAGAGCATGTTATTCATCTCATACATTGTCTGAAACTATGCAAACTGAGAGAGTTGATTAAATCATGGATAGAGGTGATTCTAACTATGATGAGGAGACAGCAAGTGATAGTTCAATGGAAAGGAGAAGGCAACAAAGAAAGCCTCATAAGGGAGGCAAAATCACAAGAGAGGGAAACTGTCAAAGATGTCATTACTTAGGATAAAGAAGCCCAGATACAAGCTTTTATGGACAACTTAGAGAGAGCTAATTTTTTCATGACTTACCTCGAGCAAGAAAACAAACAAATAAGTCATAAACAGGTCCTCATGGAACTTGAGCTACTGAAGACAAAGAGGCAAAGTGACAAAGAGGGTCATATCACTTTGACTCCTATTGAGCAAGAAATAAAACAAGGTAGGGAAACGTGGCTTGAGAGAGTCAAAATACATCTAGAAGGGCTCATCGAGAAAGCCAATTAGGATAAGAAAATGCTCAGGCACATGGCCCATCACTACAAGACACGGAACAAAATTTGCAACACGAGAATGAAGAGGATGAAAGCTAGGTTGAGGAGAGCCTTAGAGGGTAAGAAAGAGAAAGATAGACTCAAGTGTTGGTGGAAGCCTCTTTGGCCAACCAAAGCACTTGATGGTGGTGCTCCATGCCAAATTCGAGCAAATTTTGAGAAGTTTTTCTATTTTTGAAATTTTGAAATTCACAACACAGAAAATTTGTCCAAAAGTGCAGCCCCACCGACACTACGCTTTTTCCTAGGGCATCCATTGGAGAAAAGTTGACATTTTTGGATTCAGAATGATGACGACATGCACCCTAGAAATTTTCAGAAGTTTTGGAACATATCTGGTTCACCAAAAGGTCCAAAAACTACCAAAAATAACCTTTCTACCTCTTTTTGGACTCACAGAAGCAGTCTTCAGAGATTCTAGGTGTTCCAAAAACTAGACTTGAAGAACTTTCCAATTAGCTATCATGGACTCAATTTTGCTAAGGGGAAGGCCTCCAAAATCAGGTGGAAATTGGCATTGTGCTTAGGACCAGTGGCGCTGTGCTTGGGGCCATTTTGCTTAGGGAACTAAAATTCGCCTGTTTTGACTATGAATTTGATTTCTCTCTCCTCATGGATGATTTCACTGATGTAATTGATGACATGGCATGTAAATGTAATGGTAAAATAGTGTTAGAGGGTAGATTCATTAGTTAGAGGTGGTTTTGAGGCAAATGAATTAGTTTCCCCTCTTTTAGAGGCAAATTGTTTGACCGCCTATATTCCAGTTATTTGTTGGGAAATGGTTGAAACAACTCCTCTTCTCATGGATTCGACCCCTTAATGTCAGGATGACTAGTTTAGATGTCTATGTTATTTGTTTTATTGTTCATTTGGTGAGGTTAGATTCAGCTCGATGCTCATGTACTGAACACTTATCATTTTGTAGCAGTTTTGGAAGGAAACTAATAAAGTTGCAGCTATTTTTATGGGATTCCTGTGGTATGGCCTTTAGCATGTGTTTATTCTTCTGTTAATTTATTCACATGTTATTTATGTATACCTTTTTCATATAATTACTTCTAATTGGTTGTTTTCAAGTCAGATAGGTGGAATACATTAGGTTTTAATGCTCTACCTTGGGAAACACTAGTATTTCATGTTTTCTTTTATTTAGGAAGGATTCTTGACTTGCGCATGCCCTTCTTAGCTCCTCACCAGTCCAACCTTTCACTCCATCAAGCTTGAAAGTGCTAAACATCATACCTACCTTGCCCCATAGAATCCCCTACAATTTTGACTTAGTTTCCCAAACCCAAATTGCCTAGCTCCTCCTGATCTGGAAAAAACACCAACAAATTCAATTAAAACCCTTGAGCTACTATACCTAGCATAAAATCTTGTTCCTGATCTAGTCATCTTGACTGAGATCCATAAGGAGAGATCCCTCTCCTAACCTAGTATGGCTAGCTACTAGGTTAAGCATGGTTTGTGGTTACCCTAGAATTGCCTCCCTTCAGCCTGAGGTCAATCTAGGTGATAACATAATGGCAACCATACTAGGGACATAGTGTTATGTTCCTTAGCAAAACGTATCAAGTTCAGATCTGATTATTGATGGTGGACAATGACCAGACACCAGAAGGCTGAAATCATTCACATGGCGACTCTAAATCAGTTTCGAGATCAGATCCAAGGACTCCACTAGAGGATGAACCTGATGAGAAAAAACATGGAACGACAATATGGAAAGATTAGGTATTCAAGTTGTAATTTCATCCAAGACATTATGTTCTTTGTTATAAATTATTCCTTCTCTTTTCTCGAGAATGTTAAGAAGGCTTTATGAAGTATACTATATTTGAGAAAATATCCTAGACCTGCATTTCATTCTTTCCCTTTGAAGATTGTGAATACAAAATATCTGCGTGCCATTGATCTTGATCAAGACCCTTCTCTTGAATCTTATGATGACTGTCTTCAAAATAATGAACCTCAAGAGACAAATACCGATTCTACACCTTTTGTACATATCCCTATACCTTGTAAAATTCTGGATAGATACAAGCCTCTGATTTTACCTCCTATATCCCATGTTTCCCCTAGAAATCATTACCTATATCTACCAAGATTTTATGGTGAATGTGACAACATCACTGCTGAGAGACATGTACTAAATTTTGAGTCTTTTCTTGACCTTTTTGAAGTTGATGAAGAGGATGTCAGTATTAGGCTTTTTGCTCTTTCTTCGCAAGGCAAAGTCAAGAGTTGGTTCAAAACCCTGCCTAATGCGAGCATCTCATATTTCCAGCAGTTCATCAAAGTTTTCCTTGACAAGTGGGTGGTCAAAAAGAACCCTTTCTTGATTCTAGAAGAATATAACCAATTGAAAAGACTGCCAGGGGAGACAGTACAACAGTTTTCTGCTAGATTTAACCAAGTCTATTTTTTGGTGTCGGTTAATAAAAGACCTCCTCCTAGATCCGCTCTCTTACACTACCCGGAAGCCTTTGATCCAGAAATGGAGTTTTAGCTGAGGGAAAGGAACCTTGCAACACTTGAAGAGATGCAAAACAATGCAGTAGATGTAGAGGCTAATCTGTTGATCAGAAGGGCAAAGTTGAAGGAATAAGACATGAAGAACATAGATACAGAGGAATCGACATCTTTAGAGGTAAAGCTCGACATTTTGTTAAGTGCAATGGAAGAAATGATGCAAAAGATCACCACAATGAATTAGTATGATGTTCAATACCATGGCTCGCTGATTGAAGAAAAACAAGTAGCTGATCCAAAACATTTTCTTTCTTATCCCTGTTGTCATAGAGCTAATCATGATAGTTTTATAGATCATCTTGGAGAAGAGAGATCTATTGATATGACATGTATGCTTGATGATGTATTTTATACTGATGATTGGCCTCAGTTTGATCAGTATGATGATGATTATGTTCTCCAAACAGAAGCTAGTCTTGCAGGCAAATTAGTAGATGGTTTATGGAAGGAGGAAGTTCACTTTCAGTAGCTCGAATACAATGATCAACCGATGCATATTAGCTATGGAAGTGAGGAGGAAAGTGTATCAAATTTTGAAGTAAGTGAAGGATCTTTTCCTTTTTGTTTTACATCGTTTCAATTCATCAAAGACAACTTTCATGCAATCAGAATTCAACCGTCGATGAGTTTTGATTTGGACCATCTAGAGGGCAATGAAATCATTTTTCAAGACTTCTCATATCTAGATTTACAGACCCTGAATGCCATTGAATGTTAGGTTGTAGATGAAGACTTGGAAGCTGGAGCATATGATCAAATGATGCAAGATGATTGCATACCATTATGTTTTGAATCATTTCAGTTTTTGAAGGGAATTTTGCATAGCATATCTTTAAATGAGCAGCTTGTAGAAAATCATGCAATCTCATTAGAACCAATAGAAAATGGGTTGCAATAGTCTTTTCAAGTTTTTCACGATCCAATAGCTGATGTGTTGATGATATCTGTAGTCAAAGTCCTTCTCCATTAGCTAACTTTGCACTTGGAAAAAGTATTGATACACACCTGATTCGGCAGCCAGTTTCTTTGTCATTTTCAGTAGGAGTCTCATCACAAAGCTCAGATGAAGGTTTGCATTCATGGTATGAGGAGAAGCAAAGTAATCCATTGGATGAGTTAAGTCCCAGTGCACATGAATTTCAAGATCCTTATGCAGTATTTTTGGATTCAGATAAACCATCCATATTATTCAATCTGGGAAAATTTGGATCTATTTACAAGTTTTCATGGGAGTTGTATTGCATTAGTTCTCTCTTCTTTCTCATAAACAAGCACTTGCAGAGAATTCAAAGAGCAGCTAGAATGCTTACTTGGTTGCATTGGGTTTTTCATTTCACTTGATCAGGTGATGAATGAAACAGTTAGAGTAGATTTTATTGAATAAGCTCCACTTCGAGCATCTTTTCTAGTTTGTTAGTTGTGTTTTAGTATTGAAGTCAGTTTCAAGTCAGTTTGTGTCTCTGAGTCATCAGTATTCAGTCATGTATTTTAGATTGATTTTTTCTTACTCCATGCCCAATGGATAAGGCTACTAGGTCTACGGTGTTCTTGGCACCTCCAAGGAGCTACCATCCCCATTGGAGCCAATGTTAGTGTCAATTCTTCACACTACCATCAATGATCAAAATCTGATATTTTGCATTTCATAGTAGGAGTCCTATACTGATGAGTTTGCATTCCATTAGGTCATGGATTCACTAAAGGTAGGGTTTACTTCAACATTTGCCTCATGATCTGTACTTGCTGATCCTCTTCCATATATTTCATTCATGGCTCATGTTCCCTTTGAAATTCATTTCATTAGGTATTAGGGTTTGGTCTCATTAGGTTTTAGGGTCCCACCATAGTCAAAATTTGATGATTATGTGCCCATAATGATCAACAAAGACATGAGGATGCCAATAATGATTGGTAAAGCCATAATTTATCATTTTTAAAGCCTAATGTAGTTCTCACCTCAAAACTTGTTTTGAGGTGAGAACAGAGTTTTTTTTTTTATCTTCATTTATGATGTAATTTTATCTTTTCATATGTAATATTGGTTCCCAGCTGCTCCTAAGCATCTTGTGATGTTTCCAAGCACCTGCCGCTGCAAAAATCAAGTCACCATGAGCACCAATTCACCTACAAAAGCAAAAGAGAAACAAGCACTAAAACACTAAATTCCTCTCCCACTAAGCTAGGGTTGGCTATGGGAACAAAGATATCTGAGCAGATGAGGCATGAGAGATATCAGAAGGTATGATTCCATTTCATATCATCAAACATTAGGTCTCCATAATTTGTCAAGAAGTCATTCCAAGGAACAAGCCATTCACCAAACATAAGGGACAATTTTTCTTTGAACTGTGTTTCTAAGCAATAAAAGATGAATTTGACAAACGTGAGAGAGTATTTTGTCCATCATATACCCAAGAATAAAAACCTCCTTCAGTTTGTACACAGGTGTCATGGTTTTAGAGAAATGTCAAAAATACAATTGCTATAAGAGAGTTAATGCACTTCTTGAGTGACCTTGGGAAAATCAAGATTTATCCTAGCCCGATTGACCAAATGACTTGCTTGATGAGTCAAACGATAACTAGACACAAACATATTTCCAATGAGTTACCATGAGCTCAATTTTGAGTTGAGGAAGGCCTTAAAAATTTGACTACAACATCACTATGCATTTTGGCAGCCTCATTCTGCACATTTTTACCAGTCTTGGGAGATTGGATTTTTGACAGGGAAAATGAACTCCAAATTGAAAAATTCAAGATGTTCTGGAAAGTAGACTTGACAATATTTCCAAAAAACTATCCCAAGCTCAATTTTGACATCTGGAAGGCATTCAAAAGTCATCATGAAGTGGCACTGTGCTTAGGGAAGGAGGTGTTGCGCTTAGAGTAGTGCATTGTACTTAGAGAAATTTTCACTAATGCAAAAATACACAGGCGTTGCGCTTAGGAGCAGGTGTTGTGCTTCTGGGCAAGTGCACTATGCTTAGGGTAGAAAGCATCAAAAACTCTCCAATCCTCAAATTTTTGCCAAATCACCTCCAAATTCACCTTGAAAAAGTAAGTATTGTTGCTCTACTTGGTGATTAGTTTGCATATGTGAAGTTTTAGATAATTTTCTCACTCCCTATATGAAACCCTAGTTTTCACTATAAAACCCTACACATTTTGTTTTACCCATCACCTAGTCTCATAACTAAAGCCTTTTACTTATCATTCCCTTCACTCTCATCACATTATACAACCTGTTTATCACTCCCTAAACCCTCCCCTCCCTCTCATGGTTTGTTCATAGCTACTAAAACTCACTCACACCCATCCCTACAAACCCTAGAGCATACTATTCATCCCATACATTGTTTGAAACTGTGCAAACTAAGAGATTTTATTAAATCGTGGATAGAGGTGATTCTGACTATGATGAGGATACAACAACTGACAGATCAGTGGAAAGGAGAACGCAACAAAAAAATCCTCATAAGGGAGGCAAAATCACAAGAGAGGGAAACTATCAAAGATGTCATTATTTAGGAGAAAGAAGCCTAGATACAAGCTTTGATGGACAACTTAGAGAGAGCTAAGTTTGTCATAACTTACCTAGAGCAAGAAAACAAACAACTAAGTCATAAATAAGTCCTCATGGAACTTGAGCTACTGAAGACAAAGAGGCAAAGTGACAAAGAGGCTCATGTCACTTTGACTCCTATCGAGCAAGAAATAGAACAAGGTAGGGAAACTTGGCTTGAGAGAGTCAACATACATCTATAAGGGCTCATTGAGAAGGCCAACTAGGATAAGAAAATGCTTAGGCAGATGGCCCATCACTACAGGACATAGAACAAAATTTGCAACATGAGAATGAAGAGGATGACAGCTAGGTTGAGGAGAGCCTTAGAGGGCAAGAAAGAGAAATATAGACTCAAATGTTAGTTGAATCCTCTTTGGCCAACCAAAGAACTTGATGGTGGTGCTCCATGCCAAATTTAGGAAAATTTTTAGAAGTTTTTGTACTTTTGAAATTTTGAAATTCACAACATAGAAAATTTGTCCAGAAGCGCAAAGCCACCGGCGCTATGCTTTTTCCTAGAGCATCCATTAGAGTAAACCTTGACATTTTTGGATTCATAATGATTAGGACATGCACCCTGGAAATTTTCATAAGTTTTGGAGCATATATGGTTCACCAAAAGCTCCAAAAACTACCAAAAATGACCTTTCTGCCTCTTTTTGGACACACAGAAGTAGTCTTGGGAGATTCATGTTTTGAGGGGGGAAATGACCTCCAAATTCAACAATTCTAGGTGTTCCAAAAACTATACTTGAATACCTTTCCAATGAGCTATCATGGGCTCAATTTTGCTAAGGGGAAGGCCTCCAAAATAAAGTGGAAAATGGCGTTGCGCTTAGGACCAGTGGTGTTGCGCTTAGTGCCATTTTGCTCAGGGAACTAAAATTCACCTGTTTTGACTGTGAATTTGATTTCTCTCTCCTCATGGATGATTTAGCTTATGTAATTGATGACATGGCACGTAAATGTAATGGTAAAATAGTTTTAGAGGGTAGATTCATTATTTAGAGGTGGTTTTGAGGCAAATGAATCAGTTTCCCCTCTTTTAGAGGCAAGTTGTTTGACTGCCTATATTCCAATTCTTTGTTGGAAAATGGTTGAAACAACTCATCTTCTCATGGATTCGACTCTTGAATGTCAGGATGAGTAGTTTAGACGTATATATTATGTGTTTTCTTGGTCATTTGGTGAGGTTGGATTCAGCTGGATGCTCATGCACTGAACACTTATCATTTTGTAGCAATTTTGGCAGGAAACTAATAAAGCTGCAGTTATTTTTATGGGATTCCTGAGGTATGGCCTTTAGTATGTGTTTCTTCTTCTGTTAATTTATTCACATGTTATTTATGTATACCTCTTTCATATAATTACTTCTAATTGGTTTTTTTCAAGTCAGATAGGTGGAATACATTAGGTTTTAATGCTCTGCCTTGGGAAAACAATAGTATTTCATGTTTTCTTCTGTTTAGGAAGGATTCTTGACTTGCTCAGGCCCTTCTTATCTCCTCACCAGTCTAGCATTTCACCCCATAAATCTTTAAGGTGGTAAATATCATACCTACCTTTCCCCATAGAATCCCCTGCAATTTTGACTTAGTTTCCCATATCCAAATTACCCGGCTCATCCTGATCTAGAAAAAACACCAACAAATTCAATCAAAACCCTTGAGCTACTATACCTAGCATAAAATATTGTTCCTCATCCAGTCATCTTGAATAAGATCCATAAGGAGAGAGCCCTCTCTTGACCTAGTAGGGCTAGCTACTAGGTTAAGCATGGTTTGTGGTTACCCTAGAATTGCCTCCCTTCAACCTGAGGTCAATCTAGGCAATAAGAGCGAGAAACTAGTTCTTGCACCAGATCAGAGCTTCTTTCACTTAGCATTTAATTCTTAAAATGAGTGCTTAGTTATTGCAAGTGATATTATACTGTTAAATCAAATTGCACACATAAAAATTAATGTTTCTAATCTTGAGAGAGTGCAGGAATAAAGAAACAATCCATATACCTTTATCCTGTCATAAGCATTTAATGAAAAAAAGAAGATTGTGGGAAGTAGACTAAGAAGGCTTGTTGCATCACACCAACATGCACTAGTGTAGGTTCATTTCTCCTACTTGGACCAGGCAGGGAAAACCAACCAAACAAAACTACAGAAAAGGAAATATCACACCAACGTGCATTGGCGCAGGTTTATTTCTCCTACTTGGACCAGGCGAGGAAGACCAATCTGAAATCAAGTGCAGGAAAGGAAATTTATCTACTTCACACAACAGATCCGCTTTCAATCAAATAGGAATACATGTGCTTAAAAATTAAATCACACTTGAAAATGTAAACACAAATTACAAGAAACAAGAAATAGGGTAAATGTTGGGTTGGTTACACCCTAGCCAACCAGCGTGTTTCCCTTTTAAATAAAAATGTTGCTCAATACTTTAATCAATTAACCAACTCAAATACAGAAATGTGATTTATAAAGCATGAAGCAGAGCTCCCTTTTTATTAATTCACTGAGGCAAGTACATACGTTAATGCATCGTCCAACCCAAATTCAGGCGATAACAAAATACAGCAACATATTACCACCTCTCTGGTTGTGTCTCTGTTCTATAAAAAAAAAAAACTCCCTTAGTCTTGTTTACATTCTACATTATATAGATCTTTGGCCAAAGGCCAAAATAGATCATTCAACCGATTACATAACCAACCATAGAATTTAGCTTCTCGGCCTTTAAACTTAGACAGTTAACAAAACTGGTCGTAGTCAATATCTAGCTCTCATTTTTCACAGATTTGAACTTGGCTGCCTTTGCATCAATCTTGTTCTCGTGGTTGAAGTTGCTCAAAACAGGGTGATTCGATCTCAGCTGCCTTTGGCTCGATCTTGTTGTCATGGCTGAAGCTGATCAAAATGAGGCAGTGATCAAGGAGGTTCGATCTGCTGCAAGGATTTGTTGTGCTGGCAACGGTGCAAGATCTGATCTTGCACTAGGATCAGCAGTCACGGTAAGTACTATAACTACCAAATAAACATTGGAGATATTAATAAGTTACAAGGAGTGATTAAAAGTAAGAATTCATGTAATAAATGATTAATTAATGCTAAGTTAAGTTAAAATATGAAAAAAAAAGAGTTTATACGAAATATGTCATCGTGCTTGGACTGGTGCAAGATGAGGGTGTATAAGAGAGGTAAAATAGCGGTAAATGGTTATGATTTAGGAAGGGGAAAATGCAAAAAAGAGAGAAAATTAGGGGGCTAACATCCTCCCATCCCTAAACTGTTGTGTATCCTCACACAACTCTTTACCTTTGCAAAAAACCTTCAAAACTTTGAGCATTCCAGCTCAATCCTACTCTGACATACTGACATCAGCCTACAATGTTTCAGACTTCTTCTTTCTGATGTTCTTTCGTTTCTTTGTCACCTTTTTAAGTCACTTGAAACATTGCGTAGCTCGGTACTTCCAAACTTTAACTTCTCTTTTCTTTTTCTAGATCTCTGCAGTCAATTCTCCTTTACTCTGTTCTTTATCCTCCTGCGCTTTAGCTATGAGCTGTTCAAAGTTTTGCACTTGAAGCTCTAGTTCAACTACCCGAGCAGCAGGAGTTACCAAATCTTTTTCTTTTCTTGTCTCGACAGGGGCTGTATCTTCCTCAAGGACCTCAATATTGTTGAAAAGTGTGCAACAAGAAATGCTTGTTGAGAATGCAACAAGATGATGGAGCTTAGTGGAAAGGAGTCGCCTTCACTAAGTGGGCCCGCAGGCTATTTTTGGCGCAAGTCTATTTTTTGACTATGTCTATTTTTAGACATATGGATCATGTCTATGGATTGCAGGTTGCTGTTTATGGATGATTGATCAAGTTGAGAAAATAGATGGACTTCTATTTTTGATGAAGTGTGAGTGATCACAGTGTGAGTGATCAAGTCTATTTTTAGACTGGCTGTCAAAAATAGAAAAGTCAAATATTATTATCTCACAATAATATTTGGACTATAAACTTTGTCCTATTCTCTTGGAGCACTTCAGTTCGAGCTACGGATGTGGCACATGCAATTGCATGAAGGAAATACGTGGTTCTTATGGGTTAGTTGAATATTTGCATGCATGACTTCAGTTAGAACTCAAGTGAGTTGAGTTTAGTGGACTGGAGGTGCAGTTGATGGAGTTGTGTTCAGTTTAGCTTTGTTAAACTGGTTGTATTTAGTCTAACTGGCGAATAGACTAGAGATGAGTTGGGTGAATTAGTTATTAATTAATTCACAAGTTATTAACTCATAATACAACTAATGAATACATCAGTTAACTCAGTTGCATGTCAGTGCATGTTCAGTTCAGCAGGGACAGGTGTTAGAGAATCAGATTGCTATCAGTTGTGACTATAGTTGTGCACCAGATCTTGCACAAATCATGGGATTGAGTATGCCAATGAGTTTGCACGTATTGTAGCTTGTTCTCACGTGATTTAGCCAAGGAAAGACGTGGCTGCCTTGGTATTATCACCGGTTCTTGTGCAGGTGTTGAGCAGCAGAGGCAGGCAAGCAGCGGAAGAGATCTGAGCCAGGGATTGATTCAGAT
>APFE031153677.1:0-83559 GCA_000404065.3 Pinus taeda | reverse complement strand
CCCCGGGATACATACTGTGTTAATGTGTGAATGCTCTTGATGTTTTGTTGTTATTGATGTTGCTATATTGATGATCAACGTAGAGGAGCTTATGTATTGTGTATGTTTTCCACAATAGTACATGATCAGGATAATCTCTGTTCAATATGTGTTAAATTATTCAAAATTTCTACAAATATCCCTCAGGTTACATCACGAAATTCTTCTTCCTTTGGTTCTTCTTCTGCTTCTTCTCCTGCTTCTTCTTCTTCTGCTTCTTCTTCTTCTGCTTCTTCTCCTACTTCTTCTTCTTCTACTTCTTCTTCTTCTACTTATTCTTCTTTTAGTACTGGTTCTTCTTCTTGCATTTCTTGTAGTTCTTCTTCTTGCGGTTCTTGCAATTGCACTTGTTCTTCTTCTTGCACAGGTGCAAGAGGGGATTCAACCTGTGGTTCTTTACCTGCATCAAATTCTTTATTCTTTTTCTAGGGCTTTGTAATGAAAGCTACCAATAGAGTGTCATCTTCAACCTCTGGAAATTTTGTTGCGTCTACAAGGACTGCCAGGTTGTCTTCCTCGAGGGTCTGTGCCTGTACTAGTGGCATAGAAGGAGTCTCTTCAACAGGTGCACTAGTTGTATTATTATTTGGAGATGGGGCCCTTCCTTCTTTTGATTTTTCAGATCATTTTCTTTTTGCACTGGTGCAAGAAGGACTCCCCTTTACATTCTTCCTCGGACCCTTACTTGTGTTGGCGGGGTTCTCTGTCTCCTTTCCAACAGCTGTCATTTTACGTAGTTGTTTTCACAGTGCCTCCTAAGTCATGCCTTTAACTTCTAATTGTTTCTAGACCAAAATCTTTATCAGGTCATGGTGATATAACTTCTTGTCGACCTGGTCTGCCCATCCATCCTGCACACCTTTGGCCATTTTTTCCAAGCTCTTAAGAAAAAAAATAAGGGAAATTCATCCTCCACCAGATGAGCCAGGCGGCTTCAAAATGCTGCAACATCCTAAAATGATATAAAAAAGTGCAGGAGTACCTTCCCTCATAGGTTACGAATTTCTGTAGGATGAAAAGGAGGTCCTGCCACTGTCCCAGCAGGGCACTGTGTGGAACTCCTTCCTTCCAATCTACCTTCATCTTCATGTTGACGATAAAACGTCGCGATCACTTGCTCTCTAGTTTCTGATTTTTAAACCACTGCTCACTAGTATTTTCCAAGCCTGTCGGTGTTGCTACAAACTCTTCTGTAACTTCAAATTTTAGAGGCCCAATTTTTACTCGACCATTTTTGAAACTTCTGGAAAACTGTAAGGCCACTTCTTTGTCGTGCTCATCAAACTTTTGCAAGAACTGAAGAAATCTTGAGCCTCGCAATAGTGCAAGGCTATTGTGATACTCGGCAATATGTTCTACCCTACTAAGAGATGAGGGTTCGCTTTGAACAGGTGGCATCGCTGTTTAACGACTATGAACAGTCAAGAATTTTACATGCAACACCGGAAAAATTGGTTCTTATAGATAGGGATCCAACTTTCCACCATCCTTTCCATATTATCACCCATTCATTCCATTGAAATAGCCATGGATGCACAACATCTTTGAGACTAGGTCGGATTGGTACTTGCGGTGGCATTTTAACGGCTAGGTGAGGTAATCATTATGAGTGAAGGACATCTAGGATTATGGAGGATAGAGGCAATTATTTCCAAGAAACGGTTAAACACTTCCGTATTCCTTCATAATTCAAAAAAGAACTTAGCATTCATTAAAAAAATGATCATGATTCTTAACTTAAAAACACCTTGTACTTTAAATAATTTTCTCCTAGTTAATATGATAGCACAAGTACTCATCGACTAAGTGAAAGGACTCCTTATAAATTTCCATGATGCCCACTTTCCTATGTCGTATACTATGAAAAGAACAAATTGTACTATGTTTCTGACAGGGTGCATGCTTGCACCAGTCTGCTTGCACTGCTTAAACTATGTTATTCTACTAGTACCATTCTGCTTGCATTATTATATTGGGCGACATGCTTGCACTAGTGCAAGCATAATATCTAAAAAAAGAATAGGGAATTTAAATAAAATATAGGCTGGACTTCCAACATGGCTTCCTCAACTTATACTAGAAATTTGCTTCCCCCTTTCTTGATGCTCCAAAGCATATCTTTTGCTCTTTGTGCACGAGATATTGCAATGAATTCATGAGGGAACAAAGAAGTGGGAAAAAGGAAATTTCATAATGGGAAGGAATTATGTTGCAGGGATTCCAGGAATAGTACCACAAGAGCGAATAAACAAAAGTAGGATGGGGAAAAAATTCAAGGGTAAAGTGGGGTTTTTACGAAACAGACACGGTAAATTTAGAAGAATATGGGAAGGTTAATCATTCTAGGATTGAAGAAGAAAACTGAGGAATATTACGAAAGTGGAATATGAAGAAAGGCAAAAAATTTTCTGGAAGGTTTTCCTACACTGGTGCAAGAAAAAAATAACTACAGCGAAAATTAAGCGTTACTTGAATAAAAATATCCATGCTAATTACCCCAATTGTATAAAGGTTGGTTCTACGGAACCTGCTTTTATTTGGTGGTCGCTAGCATATCTAAAGATCAAGCAACCTTTTCTTTTTATTAGAAATTTTTTATCTTCCTGCCAGCAAGTTGGTTTTCAGGTTGATCCCTCTACAATCATGTCAGCGAACTGATTTTCATAATTACATGATTTTTTTTTTACTTTTTTTAGAAGAAGAAGAATTCATGTTTTCAAAATGTTGGTACTACCATTCACCACTACCATACTGAATTGTTATTGGACTTGTTGTGTAAAATCTTTCTTGGTAAGTGGCTGAAAATACTTCTTTAATCTGTGTCCATTTACCAAGAATACTTAATTTTGTCCATCAATATTTTTAACTTCTACTGCTCCATTCTCGAATACTTGAATCACTTCATAAGGTCCCATCGAACGTGTATGGAATTTCCCTTTAAAGATTTTAAATCTAGAATCATAAAGGAGCACCCAATCACCTGGTTGGAATTGATTTTTCTGAATAGACTTGTCATGCCACCTTTTGCGTTGTTGCTGAATTAGTATGTTCTTCTGAACAGCATCCCTACGAAATTCATCTAACTCATTTAATTGGAGAAGACATTGTTGTTGTGTCTTAGAGAGATCTAGTCCTAACTAAACTACAGTTATGAAAGTTTTGATTTGGAATTTAATTGGTAATAGAACATGTTTGCCATATACCAACTCATATGGTGTATGTCCCGTGCTATTTATCCAAGTGGTTCTGTATGCCCACAAAGCTTCTGGTAATCTTTCAGCCCAGTCTTTCCGATGCATATTTACTATCTTTGTAAGAATGGACTCGATCACTTTGTTTATGGATTCCTACTGGCCATTTGCTTGCAGGTGATACAGCGTGGATTTCCTATGCCGGATCTTATATTGCTCCATCACACCCTATACCAGATTAGAAATAAACTGCGGACCATTGTCAAAAATAATTTCCCTAGGCACACCAAATCTAGTAAAGATTTCAGTAAAAAAAAAAATCAACAAAAACTTTTTCTGTAGCAAAAGAAACAACTTTAAATTCTAACCATTTTGTAACAAAATATGTACAAACCAAAATATGCTTTTTACTTAATGACATTGGATTTATTGGCCCTATAAAATCAATAGCCCTTTTTTCAAACGGCTCGATCATAACTTGGGGGAATAAAGGAATTTCATTGGTTTGATTAGGCTGGCCCATTCGCTGACAGCTATCATACCACCTGACATATTGTTTGGAATCCTTAAACAAGGAAGGTCAAAAGTAACTAGCACGCAATACTTTATAGGCAGTCCACTTATCAACGAAGTGACCTCCACAAGGTTCATCGTGAGCAGATTTCAATATGTCAAACACTTCCTCCTCTCTTGCACACCTATAGATAATCAGATCTAGACTAGTGTAAAAGAGATCTCCTTGAATCCAGGAGTATGCAGCACTTTTTTGAATAATATTCCTCTTTTCACGAGCGGAAAAGTGGGGTGGTGTTTTCCCAGTAACCAAGTAATTAGCAATGTCAACAAACCACAGAGAATCTTTTGACATAGCAAAAAGATGTTCATCCAGAAAATCATCATTAACAAGAGTTGCTTCACCAATATTATCTAATCTAGAAAGAAAATCTGCTACAACATTAGATTTTCCTGGTCTATCAACAATAGTAATATTAAATTCTTGCAACAATAGTAACCACCTAGTCACTCTACCATATTCAATGGCTTGTTCATCAAATATTTAATCGCGGAATGATCAGTATGTACAAATACTTCATATCCTGTAATATAGTGCCTGAACTTATTAATTGCAAAAATTACAGCTAAAAACTATTTCTCTGTAATTGTATAATTTAATTCAGGGGAAGACAAATTCTTACTAATATAATAAATAACATAGGATTTTTTATTTTCCTCTTGTCCTAAAGCTGCGCCAATAGCCAAATCTGAAGCATCAGAGGAAATGTGAAAAGGCAGGGACCAGTTAGGACCTCTCAAAACTAGTGCATGTACTAACTTTTCCTTCAATGTTTCAAAACACTGTTGGCAAGCTGTGGTCCAAGAAAATTCACTATCCTAGAAAAAATTTCAATGAATCTCCTATAGTAACTAGCATGTCCTAAAAAACCTCTTACTTCCCTTTGGGTTTTGGATGCAGGAAGATGCAGAATGATTTCAATCTTTGTTGGATCAACCTAAATACATTTACCAGAAATCAAATGGCCAAGTATCACTCCCGCTTTGCACATTAATCTACATTTCTTGTCACTCAAGGCAAGATGGGCTTCCTAACAATGAAGAAGTAATTTCTCCATATTTTCGAGAGCTTCCTGAAAAGAATCACCAAACACAGAAAAGTCATCCATATAAATTTCTACAAATTCTAGATCATAAAAAATGGCCAGGACTACCCTTTGAAAGGTAGCCAGGGCATTACATAAACCAAAGGGAAGCACTCTATAAGCAAATGTACCCCATGGACATGTAAAAGTAGTTTTATCCTGATCTTCGGGTGCAATCTTTATCTAGTTATAACCACTAAAGCCATCCAAAAAGGAAAAATATTTCTTTCTAGCAAGGGTATCAAGCACCTGGTCAATGACAGGGAGAGGGAAATAACATTTGAGAGTGGCTTTTTTTAATTCTCGATAATCAATACAAATACACCATCTTCCATATTTCTTAGGTACTAGCACTAATGGAGAGACCCACTAACTATCAGAAATAGGATAGATAAAACCAGCATCTAAGAGTTTCTATACTTCTTCCTTCACAATATCTCTTAGAGCTGGATTCATTCACCTTTGGGGTTGTCGGACAGGTCAGGTTCCTTCTTGAATATAGATATGATGTGTACAAGTTTGAGGAGGAATACCCTTCATATCTTCATAGTCCCATGCAAAGGCACTAAGATGATTTTGCAACAAATTCACAACCTGCTCCTACTTAGATGAGTCCAAATTTTAACTAATATGCAAGGATTTACCAAGGCTAATCTCAACAAGAGTAGTATCAGGCTCAGGATTACTCAAGGGGGTGGTCAAATGTAGCGGTACAGAAGAATGAGAATCATGATTATCTTGAAAATCTGGCTCAATAGCTCAAAATTAGGCATAGTGTCTAGATTATTCAAGAAATCTTGAATCTCATCTTCTTGTGAAGACCTAGTATAATAATGGATAAGGGAAATGGGTTGAGTATCCTCATCACTGCTTTGATCCAACCATAAAGTATCTCAAAGGTCCTGAATGGATCTGGCAAGGGGGTAAATTTCTTCCTAGAATCTCCATGCGAAATATACATATCACCGGAGTGACATCCAATATATGCATCGGCTATAGCAAGCCATGTTCGACCCAAGATCAAGGTATGTCCTCCTACTAGGTTCTTTGGATGAAGCACAATGAAATGAGCAGGATATTCCCAAGAATCTAATGAGATGATCACATCATCCAATACTCCTTTTGGCTTCATTTTAGATCTATCCGTTGATTCAAGCACAGTGGGAGTAGGGCGAAGATGAGATAACCGAAGTTGATCCATGGTTTGCTTAGTCATGACATTAATGGTGTTAGGCCCCTATACTACTAGTGTAACCCCTTATTGTTATTAGTACAACCCCCTTATTATATTGATGTACCCATGTAGTGCCCATATTGTTACTATTGTGCCCCATAGAAGCCCACTATTGTTATTATTGTGCCCTTACATTATTATTGTTATGTAGGCTCTGATTATATAATGACCCCTTAGACTCCTATATATAGAAAGGAGGTCTTTTCATTCGTATCATCCAAGAATTGTTCATTTATGTAATGTAAAGGAGGTTGTCCCCTCGAAGAGGATGAATTCTAAGGCGTTGATCTATCTTTTCTATCTTTTCTTGAGCTGGTTTCATAACAAATGGCTACCCCCAAGTCTATAAGAACATTAGAGACAAGGACATTACCAATCTGAACTGAGACAACAAGGTTTCCGGGATAAGTATATTTTTCCATAGACACACATCCTGTCATCAATTCTGTTGCCCTACCAACAAATTGAATGGTTTGGGGTTCCACTCTCCTCCTCCCAAGTTTCTTGAGATAGAGTTCCTTAGTAATCTTGGTACAATTGGGTATCTCTTTGATGGCTTGAAGCAAAGGTATCTTAATGAAAATATTATGAAGCTCTAATGCCAAGCTAGTCTCAAAAATAGGCTCACTTCTTTCCATTACTAGCCTCTCTGGAAAGGGAGGCTAGTTGGAAGAAGATGGAAAGGATTCAGAGGGTAAGGGTTGCTTAGTGACAGCTTTCGGAGAATGGTTAAGAGTTTCCTCTTCTCCTTTCTCTTCATAAATCACTATAGGTTGCTTTTGATTTTCTAATGTTACAGTCCTTCCTGATCTTAATTGCATATCATGAACCCCAACTGGAATAGACTGGTACTCAAATGGTAAAGGTGGGTTTGTTACATAGATCATTTGCACTACTTTATTATTGTTAGGATTGGGCATAGGTTGAGCAGGAAACTGACGAGGTCGAAAAGGTGGAGGTAAAGGCAATAGTGGAGTAGACTGACTCGGAAGATGAGGCATTGAATAAGGTGTATGCATAGATGGATATGACTACATAGGTGGCTGGTAGGAATATGGAGAATGAATTGGCCCTCTCCAACATTGTGCCATGGTTGAGAAGGTTTCCCATTCTAATATTGATTCCCATACTGCCACTACTGATTAGTGTTAAGATAAGAATATGCATGTGAATTATAACCAAAATAGTGTGGAGAAAATTCAGGAGCCATACTTGCACCTACCTGAGGCCAATTCCTTCTTGCCTCCATAGCATACAAGTATTCAGTTTGAGGTTGTCCCCTTGTAAATACAGCTTTAAGTCCTGGTATAGAGGGATATTTTCTGTCACATGGTCTTCTACACAAATAGCATAGTTATTAGTTTCTTTCAAAATAAGAGGACACTCTTTAGGAGGATGCTTGTCTCTACATTTAGGACAGAAAATACATAATGACTCTTGTTCCTTCATGAGTCTTTGTTGAAATTTTAAAGAGTCCAACTGTTTGGTAACAGTATTCATTATATCAATTTTCATGTTTTCCATTTTTTTTCTAGTCCAATAATCATAACATCAGTAGATTCAGATTTTCTATTTTTGTTTCGAGTTCTTCTACTGGATCTAAACTGATTTCTTGAAAATTTCCTGCATAATTCAAAAATTTGTTCAAAAGTTTTCTGAGAAATATCACCTTGTACTAACATATTTAAATTATTTCTAGAATTATCAGTAAGTCCTCTTAAGAACAAGGTTCTAATAGTACTGGGATCAAGCTTAAGTTTCGACCTTTGTAAAATATACAGAAATCTTTCTAGGTAATCTTCAAGAGTTTCATCGTCATCTTGTATGATTGTAAAAATCTCATCCTGCATGTCCCGAGTTTTGCAATATTCTTGATATTTAGACAAAAACACTCTCTTCATATGATCCCAAGAGGTTATAGTGTTTCCTCCTAACCCTATAAACCAACGTAGAGCTGAGTCGTTGAGAGTAACAGGAAATAATCTTAACTTTTGAGCGTTAGTTGAATAATCATAACTTCTACACAGAATATCAAACTTGAATAGGAAAGAGTCAAGATATTCATGAACTTTACCATGGAAATGAGGAAGAGTTGATGGAGGAATATTCTTCATTTGCGCCATAGTATCAGGATCCACAATTGGAAACACAAAAGTGGATTGTTCCCTACTTACCTAGTTTTCACCAGTCCCTTCCACATGATCTCCATGGTCCACCATTGTTTCCCTTTTGCTCCCAACAAGCTGAACCACACCTGAGCTGTTGTCACTAGAATCCAAGTGGATTTTTCCTGCGTGATGGGTTTGAATTGGATTGGGCTTGCTACTTATAGAAGGAGACCAAATATGAGAATTATTTTCAAAATTCTTTCGACCCTTAGTGGGCTTTGAACCCTTACCTTTTCTAGGCATCCATTTCAAAAAAAGAAAGAAAAAATAACAAACAACTTCTAATAAAAAAGTTGTCAGAAATCTATTAAAACTAGTAAAATTCCTTCAAAGAAGCTTTTTTCAAACGATACCGCAAAAATAAAGGGAGAATTACCACTATTGTATAATCAGAAAATTCTTACCAAATCAATTCGCCTCCCCGGCAACGGCGCCAAAATGTTGGGTGCAGGAATTACACTTAAGAAAACTCCTCAAAAATTAATTTGTCAACCCAAAGGATCTGTAAACTTAGAGATGAAGCATAGGAAATGCCAGAGATGGTATGAATCTTTCTAATATAAATCCCTACTTTCTTTAAAGGAAAGTTTGCATAATCAAACTAAAAAGAGAAAAAGGCAACTTGAACCATCAAAATAATCTAAGACTGTGTTAGGCCCCTATACTACTAGTGTAACCCCTTATTGTTATTAGTACAACCCACTTATTATATTGATGTACCCATGTAGTGCCCATATTGTTACTATTGTGCCCCATAGAAGCCCACTATTGTTATTATTGTGCCCTTACATTATTATTGTTATTCGGCTCTGATTATGTTATGAGCCCTTAGACTCCTATATATAGAAAGGATGTATTTTCATTTGTATCATCCAAGAATTGTTCATTTATGTAATGTAAAGGAGGTTGCCCCCTCGAAGAGGATGAATTCTAAGGCGTTGATCTATCTTTTCTATCTTTTCTTGAGCTGGATAAAGGCAATCACTCTAGCTAATTATTGTTTAACTACTGAGTGTGTGTTTTTCTTTAGCAGAGACACTTAGCAGTCTCATCAGATGGGCCCTTAAACCTACTCCTTTAGAGATTTCCTTCTTGCACTATTCTATCCTGTACTATTGTAGTCTGCTTGCACTAGTGCAGGAACAGAGATTTATGCAGAAGGTATAAATTGTGTCTTTATTAAAGGTTTTTTACTTCCTGCAAGGGCTTGAACTTTTCCATGTTCAAAGCACTCAAATCTTGTGGCAAGAAACTAGTTCTTGCACTGGATCAAAGCTTCTTGCACTTAGCATTTAATTCTTAAAATGAGTACTTAGTTATTGCAAGTGCTATTATACTGTTAAATCAAATTTCACACATAAAAATGAATGTTTTTTACCTTGATAGAGTGCAAGAATAAATAAACAATCCATATACATTTATCCTGTCAAGCATTTAATGAAAGAAAGAAGATTGCGAGAAGTAGATTAAGAAGGCTTGTTGCATCACACCAACATGCATTGGTGCAGGTTCATTTCTCCTGCTTGGACCAAGAAGGGAAAACCAACCAAAAAGAACTGTAGAAAAGGAAATATCATACCAACATGCACTAGTGCAAGTTTATTTCTCCTACTTGGACCAAGCAGGGAAAACCAATCTGTAATCAAGTGCAAGAAAGGAAATTTATCTACTTCACACAGCGGATGATATTCTTTCACTCAAACAAGAATACATGTGATTAAAAATTAAATCACACTTGACAATGTAAACACAAATTACAAGAAACAGGAATTAACGTAAACGTGCTGGGTTGGTTGGGCCCTAGCCAACAAGCGTGCTTCCCTTTTAAATAAAAGTTTTTCTCAGTAATTTAATCAATTCATCAACCCAAATACATAAATGTGATTTATAAAACATGAGGTGGAGCTCCCTTTTTATTAATTCACTAAGGCAAGTACATACGTTAATACATCGTCCAGCCCAGATTTGAGCGATAACAAAATACAACAACCTGTTACCGCCTCTCTGGTTGTGTCTCTGTTCTATCAAAAAAAACTCCCTTAGTCCTATTTACATTCTACATTATATAGATCTTTGGCCAAAGGCAAAAATAGATCATTCAACCAATTACATAACCAACCATAGAATTTAGCTTCTCGGCCTTTAAACTTAGACAATTAACAAAACTGGTCGTAGCCAATCTCCATCTTTCATTCTTCACAGATTTGATCTTGGTTGCCTTTGCATCGATCTTGTTGTCATGGTTGAAGCTTCTCAAAACGGGGTGATTCGATCTCTGCTGCCTTTAGATCGATCTTGTTGTCGTGGTTGAATCTTCTCAAAATGAGGCGGTGATCAAGGAGGTTCGGATTTGCTGCAAGGATTTGTTTTGTTGGCAACGGTGCAAGATCCAATCTTGCACTAGGATCAATGATCCCGGTAAGTACTATAACTACCAAATAAACATTGGAGATATCGATAAGTTACAAAGAGTGATTAAAAGTAAGAAATCATGTAATAAATGATTAACTAATGCTAAGTTAAGTTAAAAATATGAAAAATAAATTTTATACGAAATATGTCATTGTGCTTGGACTGGTGCAAGATGAGGGTGTTTAAGAGAGCTAAAACAGCGGTAAATGGTAATGATTTAGGAACTTGGGGAAAATGGAAAAAAGAGAGCAAATTAGGGGGCTAACAGGAGACTCTTAGGTAAAACGTGCTAAGCTTCAAACTCTTAGAATTCAATATGAAACTCTTAAGATGCATAGTGATGAGAATATAGCTAGTTACTTCTTACATATAGATGAGGTTGTTAATTGTATGAAGAATATGGGTGAAGAAATAAAGGAAGTTACCTTAGTTAAGAAAATTTTGAGATCCTTGTCTACTAAATTTGAATCAAAAGTGTCTGCCATAGAAGAAAAATAGGATCTGCAGAATATCACTATGACATAGCTTCACGGAATCCTAACTACTTTTGAGATGAGAAAAGGAGGTCCATCAGATATGAGAGAAGCTGCATTTAAAGCTTCAACAAAATGAAAAGAAAATGAAGAACACAATGAATCAGGACACATTTCAAAAGAAGAAGATGAGGTAAATTTTGTCAAGAAACTTCAATGGGGTTCTAGAAGGTTCAGAGGTAAGCTACCTTTCAAATGCTTTGCTTATGATAGAGTCGGTCATTATGCTGCCAGATGTCCTCATAAAGATAAATATGAAAAAGGAAAGGAATATGCAAAAGGGAATAGGAAACAAGTTGTGAATAGGAGTTACTATACTCATAAAGATATAAATGGTTCATCTAATAATGATGAAGATGAAACTTGTCAAGACTACAGACTTCTCATGGCTTATGATAGCAATGATTTTTGGGATAGTTTAGAAGAGCATAGTGATGGTTTATCTAATAGTGATGATTATAGACTTCTCATGGCTTATGACAATGATGATTTTTGGGATGCTTTAGAAGAGGAATAATTTCATGAAGAAATATCTAAACTCAAAATCTGTTTAGAAGAAAAGAATATGATCATAGGTATCTTGACATACCAACTTGCTGAAAAAGAAAAACACAATGAAAAAATAGAATGTGAAATTGTGGATCTAAGAAAAGATCTTGAGAACACAAAATATCTCAATCTTAGATTTGCTAGAGGATCAGAAGCCTTAAAAGAAATTATCAAAATTCAGCATTCTCCTCTGATAAAGACAGGTCTTGGATATAATGAAGAAGCATCTCAATCACAGAATTCATCAACCTCCACCAAAATCTATCTTGCTGCAGTAAAGACCAGTGAACAATATGACAATCGTCAACAAAGGCATAAATCTGATCACCAGGTAAATCATACTCAATTTTCTCCAAGGATGAATATCAATAGAAGCCACAACCAATCTCAGGCAAATCATACTTAGTTTGCTCCAAAGATGAATATTAATAGAAACTACAATCAACAGGTAAATAGATTCGAAAGTCGCAAAAACTTCTTTAATGGGCAATGTTTTTCATGTCATAATTCTGGGCACAAAGCTGCTCAATGCGTTGCTTACAAAACCATCATGACTAGGGAAGCACAAAATCAAAGGAATGTAATAGGGATCAAGAGAAGTTCCTATAATAATTTTTCTCCTGTTAAAAATGATATAGAATGCTCAATCTGTAACAACTTTGGTCATGAAGAATCTAAATGCAGCAGCAAATTTTGGCAAACACTTCAAAAGGAGAAAACGCCATTAAATCCTAAGATATGGAGAATGAAAGAATCTCAAACAAAAATATGTGGTATAGCCTTGTATGCAGAAGGACAAGAAAATCAGTGGTACATTGACAGTGGATGCTCCAAACATATGGCATGTGACAAAGAGAAAATTCACTCATATAATGCCTTAGAAAATGAAAAGAATGTCTCATTTGGAAATGACACTCCAGATATCATAAAAGGTAAAGGTTTTGTTTTCATGAAATAAAAGGTTAAACCTGGAAATGTTATATATGTAGATGGTTTAAAGCATAACCTATTGAGTGTCAGTCAAATGTGTGCTCAAGGAAATGAACTAGTGTTTCGATCAAATGGATGTGTTGTTCGTGAGCTTGATACAGGAGAGACTGTGATCAAAGGTACAAGAACTCCAAACAACTTATACATACTCAAAGGAGGACAACAATAGTGTTATCTAAGCAAAAACGACGAAAACTAGCTGTGGCATAGAATATTGGGACATTTAAGCTTTTCTCAAATAAGAAAAGTATGCCGAATCAAGGTTGTTCATGATCTTCCAGATATCAGCATCCTAGAAAATACAATATGCAAACCATGTCAAATCGGTAAGAAAACAAGAGTTCACTTCATGGAAAAAGAAGGGTCAACTAGTAGGCCTCTTGAACTTATCCATATTGATTTATGTGGACCAACAAGGAAAAAGTCACCTTATGGAGAAGAATACTTTGTTTTGTTCATTGATGATTTTTCCAGAATGTGTTGGATAGATCTTCTAAAGCATAAAGATGAAGCACTTAAAAATTTCCAAGCCTTAAAAGCTTCGGTTGAAAATGAATCAAATCGAAATATCAAATGCCTCAGATCTGATCGAGGAGGGGAATTTATATCGGATGAATTCTTTGACTTTTGTGAACAAAATGGAATAAAAAGGGAATTCTCCACTGCAAGAACACCTCAGCAAAATGGTGTAGTAGAAAGGATGAATAGAATATTTCAACAAATGGCTCGAGCCATGTTAGGTGAATCTGGAACTCCTACAACCTTCTGGGGTGAAGTTTCATTCGTTGTCATGACTATTCTCAGTAATGAAAATCTTCGGGTAAATAGCACTCAAACTCCACATAAACTTTGGTATGGTAAGACTCGTACTGTAAAATACTTTAAAGTTTTTGAAAAAAATGTTTTATCAAAAGGACTGATGAAAAACTTGGTAAGTTTGAACCTAGAGCAGATGAAGGGATTCTTCTTGGTTATTCTTCCAGAAGTAAAGGATATAAATGTTATAATAAAAGACTTCGGAAAATTGTTGAAAGCATTGATGTTGTAGTTGATGAAGCATGCATAAATCCAAAACAGATAAAATAAACAAAAGATTATGACAATGAGGAAGATGGGGATTACTTTCCCACATCAAATCAAAACTATATTGAATAAGAAACCAATGAAGCACCAAAAGAAGATATAATAGTAGAAGAAAAGACTATGTCTAGGTATGTTCAGAAAAATCATCCAGAAACTCAAATTTTAGGAGAAAGGGAGGCTCGTGTACAGAAAAGAAGAACTATTACAGGGACCTCAATCTGTCTAGCATTACTATCCTCCACCGAACCTCAAAATGTAAATGAATCATGCAAAGATGAATGTTGGTTCAAGGCCATGGATGAAGAACTTGAGCAAATTGAAAAGAATGACACTTGGGAATTAGTTCCTAGACCTCATGATAAAAATATTATAAGAACTAAATGGATATTCAAGAACAAGCTGAATGAAAATGGAGAAGTCATTAGAAACAAGGAAAGGCTTGTTTGTAAAGGGTATGCTCAACAACAAGGTATATAGTTTGAAGAAACTTTTTCACCTATTTCCAGACTTGAAGCCACAAGAATGTTTCTTACTCTTTCTAGATTTCGGAAATTCAAAGTATACCAAATGGATGTAAAATCAGCCTTCCTTAATGGAGATTTAGAAGAAGAAGTTTATATTGAATAGCCATAGGGATTCGTTCTTGGAAATGATGCAAAACTTGTATGCATACTCAAAAAGGCTCTCTATGGTCTGAAATAGGCTCCAAGGGCTTGGTATTACTGCCTTGACAATTATCTACACCAAAAAGGTTTTACAAAAGGTTTTGCAGATAGAAATTTATATACAAAGATTGAAAATGATAAATTGTTAATTATTATTGTTTATGTTAATGATATCATTTTTGGTAGCATTGAAGAATCCATGAGCCAGAATTTTGCTTCAGTAATGCAACAAGAATTTGAAATGTCCTTGCTTGGTGAACTTACCTATTATCTTGGTCTACAAGTTCAACAAACTAAAGATGGTATTTTTCTTTCACAAACCAAATATCTCAAGCAGATCTTGAAAAAGTACAAAATGGAAGATTCTAAACTTGTATGTACTCCAATGGTAACAGGATGTAGTCTCAGCTCAAATGTTGAATCAGCAGCAATACATCAACCAACTTACAGATCCATGATTGGCAGTCTACTTTATCTAGCAGGTACCTAACCTGACATCATGCATGCAGTAGGAATAGTTGGAAGATTCCAAGCAAATCCAAAGGAATCACATCTTCAGGCAGTCAAAATAATTTTCAAATATCTTCAAGGAACTCAGGACTTTGGACTATGGTATCCTAGAGATGCAAATCTTATTCTTCATGCATATACAGATGCATATTGGGTAGGAAGTGTTGATGATAGAAAAATCACTAGTGGTAGTGCATTCTATATGGGTTCTAGGTTAGTGTCTTGGCTCAGCAAGAAACAAATTTTAATTGCTTTATCTACAGCTGAAGCAGAATATGTGGCTATTGGATCTTGTTGCACACAACTAATTTGGATGATGCAAACTTTGAGAGGAATTTTACTACACGTTGGTTTCATGAAGTATATGTGCGGGTATACGCGAGTTGCATTGGCTGAAAAAGCGTATATGTTTTTCTAACAAAAAAACAACAGTGGTAGCATAGGTTCAGGGGGAGTGTTCACATTCCACACTGTTGGCATTATTGTTGTTGAACTCAGTTATTTCTTAGTTGCATTAGTCATTAGTGTGATATAACTTCTTCCGTAATGGTCTATATTTCAATGAGTTCTATTGGTCATATGACGTAATTTATTTCCCCAATATCCTTGGGATGGATGATGTAATAATTGTTGTATTTTTGTCACATATAAACTTTGGTATATCCCCACTTGGTTGGGCAGATGAGTCAAATATGGTGTATCCTCACTTGGTTGGGTGATTGATGTATGTATGAGTTCGTGGTCATAGGGAGGGTATACTCACTTTGTTGAGTTATAGTGTCATGTTATTATATTGAATCATCTCCCTGCAGACTCGGCATGTACTCAGGGGGAGTATGGATAGCATCATGCAAAGGAGCCCATTTTCCCTTAATGTCAAAGGGGGAGAGTGTTTTGGTATTTTGGTGTTGTATGGTATCCCTAACAGTCTTTACAGCTTGCAATAGTCAACATTGTTATCACTCCAGGAAACTCTCCTAAGTTGCAGCTCGGAGTTGCCTGGTAACATATAATCTTCAATATTGTTCTCTGAACTATTGGAATAGATGATGATTTGGATCAAGTTAGATAACCATTTCAGCTCTATTCTCACTCAAGACATGCATGAACACCTTCAACAATACGAGGATTTAGACCACTAATGCTCAATAGTTTATAGATTCAATGGATAGATGGAGAATACTGACTGTACCAGCAGATGCATACATAAACATTTATTAATGGACAGGTATAGGAAGTAAATGGAACTTTCAAATCTAATTTATCAATGAAGAGATAAGATGATAGTTATCTGGCATTAGACACAGCAGAAACATGAATAACCTATTCAAGTGAAAGCATAGAACAATAGAGAAAATGAGAATTGAACATGTAACAGAAAAAGAAGCTTATATTGTTGGAATGAAGATGAGAAGCTAGAGGAGTAGAGTCTCCACAGTCTCCAAAAGTTGAACCCTTGTTACATTTAGTTTTTAGCCTTTTATAGGCCTTTTACAATGCTCCTGAGCTCTCAAAAGGTTGTGAGTCTTAATCTATCCTCCCTGTCTTGTTAATTGGCTGATGCCCTGACTAAGCAAGAGTGGGCATGGAGGTTTCTTCTTATGACAGTAGAGAAACCGTATTGGGGTAGTTTGTTGCGTTGTCTGGGAGCTTTCTCATGCCATAGATGCCCCACAATTGGTTCTGTATTTTTTTTGGCTGAGCGTTCTTTGCTCAATGATTGTTTGTTTTCGGCTGCGTCGTGTTGTGTTACGTTGTGCTGCTCCATGACTGCTTTGTCAATTTGGGATCAGCTACGTGTGTTGTGGCCCTTGTTATTCCCTTTCCGGTCTTTATTTCCCTTTAAATATTTAGAATGAATGTTTTTCTGTTAAACACAAAAAAACACAGCAACACTGTAAAAATCTCGCTAAGCTCTCAACATTTCGGACTTCAAAAGTCCTTAAACATGGCATATTTATCTATCGGGTCTGCCCTTAGGGTCGCTATCGCATGTCACAGACGGATTGTTCCTGTGTTCCCTTTGTATTCTGAAACGTTGAAAAACACTAAAAATACATGAAAATGGCTCCCTCCAGACTTCAAATGCTATATATTTCCCTTCCCGGACCCTTTTGGGTCTGGGTCTTATCGCATATCGCAAACCTAAGCTTCCCTTGGTATTTCGTTATATAACAAAAATACACAAAAATGCATTGAAAAAGGCTTACCCGTGGACCTCAAAAATTATGAAATATTATGTATATAACCATCGGGTCTGGTTATCGGATTGCACATATACATGTGCATAGACCATGCCCCTTCGTGTTGTTCCACTATTATACGGTGATGCGATCTGATCGCAATCACATATAACTCATGCCTCGGGCCCATGGCTAATGCTCCTTTGTATTTCTCCAATAGCAACTCTGGCGACACGATGTTGGATGTCGATCTGCATCGCTTGATTGATGGTCCACGTTGCATCGTTGATCGCAATCGCATGTCCACTCAGTCCTTGCTCGTTCCGTCGGCCTGCCTCCATTGATTGCAACCCGCCAATCCAATCATCGGAGATTACTGATCAGGGGTGTCTTGTGCCCATCCTTAAGTCGTCCTCTCTACAGCACTGATTTTGATTTTTCACTTAGATCTAGGTCGTTGATCGGCCAGATCTAACGGCAACTGTGTGTTGCTATTTTCATGCCTACAATACTATGTTTTTTCACTATTTTGGAGTGTTTTAGCCTCCTGATAGTGCATTTCCGCCCTTCCAAGGGCTATCAGCAAGTGATGGTTTCGATCTTTGGGTGATCTTAAGAAGCTTTTGAAAACTTCAAGAGCATATTTGGATCCATTGGCATGGTTTTGCTGGCTTATGGAGACTTTAAAGAGCATATTTGGATCCATTTTTGGGCCATTTGCCAACAACGTTCACACTAGCTCCTTCTGGGGATGAAATCCTCCCTGTGAGGTTTCAAAAATCTCAGACCAATGCCTTTCCTATAACAACAAAATTTAAATCTTCCTTCTAGTATTTCATTGGAAATGGAGTCTATTTTGCAATGAAAATAAAAACTGGAAAAGCATATTTACAATACCAAGGCTTTAAAGCCTTAAATGAAATAAAGTTTCAAGAACCACCCATTTACTAGGCTACCAAAAACATCTGCTCCTTCCAAACTGTGCAGAATAAAGGTATTGTTCTGTTGAATTTGATTGATGAAAAATGGACCTGTCCATAAGGATTCAAACTTACCATGATTACTTTTTGTTTCCTTAAATGCATCCCATTTAAGAACCCAGTCACCAACTTGGAAATTGTCCACTTTTGCCTTCCTTTCAAAGGTTTCTTTGATTTTCTTATGATGAGATTTTGACTTCTCAACCAGTTTCTCTCTAATCTGTTGTAGTTCAACCAGGTTATTCATTCTTCTTACCATGTCATTCTCTTCATCTTGTTCTTCTTGCAAGAATTTAGCCATGGAGAATCAACTGGATGGGTAAAACAGCATAAGCACCATAAACTAGCTTAAATGGAGAATTCCCTATGGACTTTTTGATGGTAACTCTGTCAGCCCATAGTGCAAACTTCAACTTGGAATCCCAGCTCTTTTTGTTGTCCTCTAATAGTTTTTTTATTACCCTTACAAGACTCTTGTTAGATGATTCTGCTAGGCCATTGCCTTGAGGATAATATGAGGTATAATGCACCACTTGAATGCCCATGGATTCAGTCATGTCCACTAGTTCTTTTGCCTTGAAAGTTGCTGCATTATCAGTAACTAGTTTGGTTGGGCAACCAAATCTAGTGAAAATATTATCATTCAAGAACTTTATGACAACTTGATGATTGGCATTCTTAGTGGGTATAGCCTCAATCCACTTAGTGAAATAAGTAGTGGCTACTAAGATCCATTTGTGTTGGCCACTAGAATGTGGGTTGATCTCACCTATAAATTCCAAGCCCCACTGCTGGAAGGGACCATTGACATGTACTGGCTTCAAGGGAAGAGATTTTAACTGTTGTCTTCCTGCAAACCTCTGACACTTGTCACAAGATTTGACAAAAGAAGACACATCAGAGAACAGAGTAGGCCAATAATACCTAGCCCTCAGGATTTTGTGGGTTGTGGTTTTCCAATAATGATGCCCTCCACAGATGCTAGAATGGAACTGGTGTATGACTTCCATATATTGTTCTTTATCTAGACATCTCAAGAAGATTCTTGATGGGTCTTTCCGTTAAAGCATATTTTTATTAATGCAGAAGTTGGCTGATCTGAGCTTAATGGCCTGGGCTTGACTTGAGCTAAGCCCTGGAGGGACTTCTAGATTTTTCAAAAAATGAACTATGATGGAATACCATTCACAGGTGGCTAGATTTTCAACCAAAGACTGATTCTTCTTTTGCTCTTCTGCAGCTCCCTCTATCTGCTCATCATCTAAATTTGGACCCATGCAATTTATGTCTAACAAACTGCAATTTTCCTCAACCATAATTTTAGCCAAGGCTTGGCCTTTGATAGGCTTAGTGGGCTTCACCTCTATGTTAAACTCTATGAATTTTGCAATCCATTTAGCTCTCTTTCCATCAATATCTGGCTGAGTTAAGACATCCTTTACTGAGGCTGAAGGTACATATGCAACCACTTTGGAATGCAGAATATAAATTTTGAATGCCTTTAAATATTTTATGAGAGCATAAGCTTGTTTTTCAATAAGGTCATACCTTAGTTCAGCATCCCTCATAGTTTTGCTGAAAAAGGCCACGGGGTGCTCTATGCCTTCATCATTTTTCTGCAACAGAACTGCTACAATTGTATCATAAGAGACAAAATAGAAGATACAAAACTCCTTAGGGTAATCTGAGCTAATTAGAGTGGGAGCTTCCATGATAGCTTGCTTGATGGCTTCAAAATATCTTCTTGAAGCATCTGTCCATTTTATTTCTGATCCTTTCTTCACCATGGAAGTGATATGTTTTACTAGCTCTGCAAAGTTTGGAATGAACCTCCTTACAAATTTAATCTTACCCAGGAAGGATTGAATGTACCTTTTTGACCTTGGGATGGACAATGTCTGAATTGCTTGAACCCTTGTTGGATCAATCTTCACACCTTCAGTAGAAACAATATGTCCCAGAATTTTGCCTTCTTCTAGATAAAACTGTGACTTCTTTGGGTTCACTGAAATTCCAAACTGTCTGCACTTTAGGAAGACCTTCTTCAAATGTCGCAAATGGTCTTTGTGACTGTTGGAGAAGATTGTTATGTCCATGGCCCTCTGAAAAATAGCCCCAACATTCATCAGTCCAAAAGGCATATCGGAGTACAAAAAAGTGCCCCAAGGAGTAGTGAAGGCGGTCTTTGCCTGATCTTCTGGATGTACAAAAATCCGATTGTAACCTGAAAATCCATCTAAGAAAGACATGACTCTAGCCCCTGAAACTCTTTGTAGCAAGTTTTCCATCTTAGGTAGGGGGTAGTTATCTTTTTTAGAGCACTTGTTCAAATTTTTGAAGTCAACACAAAGCCTGATTTCTCCATTTTTCTTTCTTACTACCACAAGGTTAGTTATCCACTTTGAATACCTTAGGGGAACTATGATTTTTTCATCCAACAACTTCTTAATTTCTTTCTCAATCAAAGGCAATAAGAGAGGGTTGATAGGTCTTAATTTATGCTTAAAATGGATGGTGTTCTTTTTTAGTGGAATCTTATGCTGAATGATGTTTGTGTTATAGGTTTTAAGATCATTGTATTCCTAGGAAAAAATATTAGTGAAATGCTTCATGAGGGTGCAATACTTAGAATTCTGGGCATAAGACAGATGAGTGGATATATTTATGTATTTCGGATGGGTTGGGCTCCCTATATTATGTTTACAAATAGCAGGCTCATTTTCTTTTTTGGCAGGCTTATAAGGCACATCGTTATGATCGAACAGCTTCTCTAGAGGCACCAATCCCTTGGGTATATGGTTACTAGGCATCTGACCAATGCTTCCTTTGTTGATCTCGTCCTTTAGCTTGGACTAGCCGCATTCTTCCATGGTTTCATTTTCTTGGTCAATGTGCATTTCAGAAAATTCCTCAATGACTTGTAAAAACCTGTTAATTTCATCATCATCTTCAAAAACTTTCCAGTATTTGACATTGTCAGGTAGAGACGGTCTATATTTAACCTGAACTTCATATGTCAATTTAGGAGGCAAAGGAGGAATAAACGTGCTAGCAGACATAGCAAGGGAGTCAGCAAGTTGATTCTTCATTCTCGGAATGTAAGAAATGCTAAAAGTATTAAAAGAATCCTTGAGCCTCCATACCTCATCTCTGTATGATTTTAGCATTGGATTCTTTAATTGGAAAGTTTTATTGACCTGCTGAATAATGAGGTCTGCATCTCCAAACCCTTTTAGGCCTTTGATGCCCATTTCTTTAGTAGTGCTTAAGCCCAAAATCAATGCTTCATACTCTGCTATGTTATTTGTGACGTGGAAGGTTAATTTGAAAGATAAATGAATGTATTCCTGTGTGGGGGACATAAGGACTACACCTTTCGTTGCAGCTTCCATATAGCAAGCCTCATCAAAGAACATGTCCCAAATCTGTGGGCCTTCTTCCTCAGTGATCTGGAAAACTGGTTTTTTAAGTTGCATGGAGGCCAACTGGGATTCTTCAATATGAATAACACATGCTCCAAAATCAATGTCAACAACATAGATGGGATGATTAGTGGGATTCCTTTCATCGTTGATGATATAAGCCAACTGAGCTTCTCTGCATAATCTCTTGCTCTTACCTCCAAAAACTGGGACAGTGGTGTAGGACAGATCATTTTGTAATGATCCACCTAATCTCTTGATCCAACCTCTAGAAAGTAACATGCCAAACTTGGGGGGTACATCTACTACCACAATATCCATCATCATGCTCTTCATGGGTAGCTGAGACAAAGTGATGGCTAGGTCCTTGATTAATCCCAGTCATTTCAATTTTCTAGAATCAAAAGAAAACAGGTCATGATAAGGCTTGGTAATGTCAAGACCCAGCTCATACATGACAGCCTTGGGCATTAGATTGTGGTTGGATCCAGTGTCCAGAAGGCAGTTGTGAAGGATTTTATCATGAATAGTCAGAGAGGCATAGAATGATGGGGAGCTGTCTTCACAATTTTCAATCATTGGGTTAAGAATAACAGCTGGATTTTCATCTTGCAGATTTACATAGTCAGTGGAGGCTTGCATGGCTTTGGGCTCAAGGGCCTCGGGGATGGATCTTTTGAAGGATTCATTCTTCACTAGTTCAATCAGCGGCATAGGTATTCTTAGTTTCTGAATTTATGATTGAAAACTAAAAGGAGAAGGAGACTTGCCAAGGCCTCTTACCTCGTGAGCTGGAGCTTTGAGGATGATGGGATCAACTGCTGGTTGCTTCTGTTTATTAGCTTTTTGTACTATAGGAACAGCAGCTCTTTGAATAGGAGTTTCCTTGGCATTATTCATCTTTGACCTCAGATTATATCTTTACTGATCTACAGCTTGTAGAACATCTTCACCATCCCATTTTTTGTTAATTTGGTCATTGAATAATGACTTTTCATAGGTAGCTGAGGTCAAAAAGGAGGCATTGACTTTGTCTTCCAGATAATGGATCTCATCATCTTCTTCAAACTGCTCTTCTTCCATGACTACATTCTAGAAAGGGGTCTTCACCCTTTGGTCTTCATTGGCATCTTTGCTTCTTTGCAAAATCTACAACTTTTCATTAGCTCTTCTATATGGTTTTGGATTTGTATTTCTAGGAGCTAAGGCATTAAGAACTCTTCCTTTCCCAGGGTGCTACACAACCTTTAATTTGGAGATTTCAGAGGCTAATGACACTATCATTTTGGTCATTTTATCTAACTTGGGATCTAAAGATGATGAAGACTCACCCCTCTGTCTTCTTCTATCAACATTTCCCTTAAGCTTCTCGGCAACCATGATGTTTGATTCTACTTCCAAGGCTACATCTTGCATATTAGTCAAAGTAGCACATCGCCTCTCCCTCAACAGTAAACAGAAGTCAGAATCAAAGGCACTGGCATAGGTGAGTTTAGCAGAGGTAGTAGTGGATTTTACTTCAACTGGTATCTTGTTGTACATGCGGTTAAACCTCTTGTTAAAATCAGACAGCAACTCACCATTTTCCCTCTTTAAGTTGCCAAACTCGATGTGGTAGTAGAGTAGATCCTTCTTATCCCCACAATGCCTTAGGAATGCATCATCTAAAGCCTCAATATCTGCTATAGATCTTGGGGTCAATTCCCTGAACCATTTCCTAGCCTCTCCACCTAGGCTTTGGACAAAAATTCTCATCCACACATCATCTTCACTAATGTCCACGTTATAAACATAGCTATAGAATGACTCAAGGTGTTCTTCAGTTGTAACAGCTTCAGTCCCCGTGAACTTAGGCCTATACTTTTGATATTCTCTAGTAGGCATGGCATTCAAAGGAGTGGGCAGTATTAGAGGTCCATACCTAGCAGCTATGATTCTTTCCATTTTGGTGGGTGCTTGTGGTCCCGCCATAGTTGTGGTGGCTATAAGAGTACTGGCAATCTGAATGATAGTGGGCTGAGGAGTGAGTGACAAGACTAAAGGAGTATGATGGATAGAAGGTGAGGTTTCCTTTGGGCTTACAATAAAATGAGAACCTAAAGAATAAGGAGCTTTATGAATATCTGAGAGTTTTTCTTCATTGCTATTAGTAGATGCTATACTCTCAACATGTATTTGTTCTATTGCAGGATTTTCTTGAAGAGATATAGAATATTGTTTAGGTTTACCTGAACCTGATGCTCCTTTCTGCAATATCTTTCTTTCTTTGATGATTTTTTTAGGATCAGATACTGGGTTAGCTTGTGATTTCTGAGGATTTCTCTGAGTATGCCTCACAAACATAGCCAGAACAATGAAGAGGAGTCGCCAAAAGGTTCAGCCTCCAATAGAGTCACCAGATAGATGATTACAACCAAAAAAGTGCCCAGACTTTTTCTATCATCAAAGCTAGATCTGTTTCGTTTCCCAGGGAAGCTGAGCTTTAGTTTCTTGTCCCCGACAATGGCGCCAATTATGTTATCACTCCAGGAAACTCTCCTAGGTTGCAGCTTAGAGATGCCTGGTAACATATAATCTCAATATTGTTCTCTGAACTATTTGAATATATGATGGTTTGGATCAAGTCAGATAACCATTTCAGCTCTATTCTCACTCAAGACATGCATGAATACCCTCAACAATACAAGGCTTTAGACCACTAATGCTCAATAGTTTATAGATTCAATGGATATATGGAGAATATTGACTATACCAACATATGCATAAATAAACATATATGAATGGCCAGCTACAAGAAGTAAATGGAACTTGAAAATCTAATTTATCAATGTAGAGATAAGATGACAATTATCTGGCATTAGACGCAGCAAAAACATGAATAACCTATTCAAGTGCAAGCATAGAATAGCAGAGAAAATGAGAATTGAACATGTAATAACAAAAAAAGCTTATATTGTTGGAATGAAGATGAGAAGCTAGAGGAGTAGAGTCTCCACAGTCTCCAAAAGTTGAACCGTTGTTACATTTAGTTTTCATCCTTTTATAGGCCTTTTACAATGCTTCTGAGCTCTCAAAGGCTCTCAGTCTTAATCTACCCTCCCTGTCTTGTTAAATGAATGATGCCCTGACTAGGCAAGAGTGGGCTCGGAGGTTTCTTCTTCTAACAAAAGAGTAACCATATTGGGGTAGTTTGTTGCATTGTCTGAGAGCTTTCTCGTGCCACAGATGCCCCACAATTGGTTCTGTTGTTTTTGGCTCAACGTTGTTTGCTCCATGATTGTTTGTTTCGGGTAGCATTGTGTTGTGTTGCATTGTGTTGTTCCATGACTACTTTGTCGATTTGGGATGAGCTGCGAGTGTTATGGCTCTTGTTATTCCCTTTCCAGTCTCTGTTTCCCTTTAAATATTTAGAATGACTATTTTTCTGTTAAACACAGAAAAACACAGCAACACTATAAAAATCCTGCCAAGCTCTCAACGTTTTGAACTTCAAAAGTCCTTAAACATGGCATATTTATTTATCAAGTCCACCCTTAGGGTCGCTATCGTATGTCACAAACGACCTGTTCCTATGTTCCCTTTGTATTCTGAAATGTGTTGAAAAATACTAAAAATACATGAAAAATGGCTCCCTCCGGACTTCAAATGTTATATATTTCCCTTCTCGAACCCGAAAACATATCGCAGACCCAAGTTTCCCTTTGTATTTTGTTATATAACAAAAATACACAAAAATCCATTGAAAAAGTCTTACCCGCAGACCTCAAATATTATGAAATATTATCTATATAACCATCGGGTCCAGTTATTGGGTCACACATATACCTGTACATAGACCCACCCCTTGGTGTTGTTCCACTATGATACGGTGATGCGATCTAATCGAAATCACACATCGCTCATGCCTCGAGCCCATGGCTAGCGCTCCTTTGTATTTCTCTGATAGCGACTCTTGCAACATGATGTGGGCCACTGATCTGCATCGCTTGATCGACAGTCCACGTTGCATCTTTGATCACAATCGCATATCCACTTGGTCCTGACTTATTCCGTTGGCCTACCTCCATCGGTTGTGACCCGCCAATCCGATCATTGGAGATCGTTGATCAGGGGTGTCTTGCACCCATCCTTAATTCGTCCTCTTTACAACGTCGATTATGATTTGCCTCTTAGATCTGGGTCGTTGATCAGCTAGATTTAACGGCAGTTGTGCTTTGCTATGTTCATGCCTGCAATACTCTGTTTTTTCACTGTTTTGGAGTGTTTTAGCCTCCCAATAGTGTATTTCTACCATTCCAAGTGCTCTCGACGTGTGATAGTTTCAATCTTTGGGTGATCTTGAGAATCTTTTGAAAACTTCAAGAGCATATTTGGATCCATTAGCATGGTTTTTCTGGCTTATGGAGACTTTAAAGAGCATATTTGGATCCATTTTTAGGCCATTTGCCAATAAGGTTAACAAACACCATCATGGTTGCCATCAATTCCAAAGGGGGATATTGTTGGCATTATGATACAAGTGTTGTCCTTGATGGATACTCTCCAGTTCAACTCAGTTTTGATAAGAGGTTAAGAGGAATATTCAGAGGCAATAGGGAAGTGGTACAGAGGATTAGGAAGATGGAACTAAGGTCTATTGATCATAATAAAGAAGTTGAAGGAAGAAGATGATATAAGAGTAGTTTAAGAGATACACGTAGGTTCACTTAGTCCAAGCAATGTATACACGCAGGTACTGAGAATAAAAATAGCGTATAACATACATACACACTCCCACAGAAGGCAAAGTGTGTACATGTTGAAAACCATGGTTTTGGTCCGAGGTATTTGGTCCAAGGTATCTTTGGACCATGATATTGAACCTAGGTATTTAGTCCGAGGTATTTGGTCTGTGGTATTTGATCCAAGGTATTGGTCCTAAGTGGATTCGGTCCATGGTATTGAGAAAGGCCAAAAACTATATAAAGAAGAGAGGATCATAAGGCTATATGTGCAAGTGAATAAGATTCTAAGGAACACTTCTATTTGAAGTATATTTTATGTTGCAGGGTTATGAATGGGACTAGATCTGGAATATTTATGTGCACCTTTATTTCAATAATGGATCAGGATCATGAGACCTGAAATGACCTATTCTTGAATGATATAATATTGGTTGGGCTAGATCTGATGTTTTGCATCTGTTTTATTTGTTATCTATCATGATCTGGGTTTGTTTGAAGTCTGGAATTGCAACAAAGTTCTGAGTCAATATTTACAGATCTGTACGCAAGGTCGTCTCCATAAAAGAGTGTATACACGCAGGTTCTGTTCTTTCAAGTAGTGTATACAAAATAAAGACTTGATGTTCAGAGATGACTGATCTATCAGATCAGTATTGCAGATTTATTGCTACTGCTATCTTACTGTTGTCTGTCAATGAAGTCTTCTTAGATCTAAATGTAAATTTGAATGCATAAGGAGGTTGATATTTGATTGATTGTATAAGTGAGAAGAAGTGTTTTCTGTTGCCTGCTTGTGTAAATTTCTATAAGTTGACAGTAGATGTTCAGTACACTAATTCAGAGATTTTATGATTCAGAATCTTTGGAGTTATACGTAGGTTGGGCTGAAGGAAGTAGCATATACACATAGGTTTTCTTCATTGAAGTAGTGTATACAGTCTGACACATGAATTTTTGAGGTTTCAGTTGGTTTTGAATGTTGATACATGTTTCTAGGTTTAGCACAGTGTTCTGATGACAGTGATTTGATTGTTTCAGATTAACTACATGTTGGTTGATGAAGTTTGAGTTTCTAAATTTCTGACGAGTTATTGATGAGTCAAGGTCTTCATATGTCTTGATATGTGCCAAGAGCATCTAGTCTGAAAATTCATGAAACATGGTCCCTCTTGGAAGAGTGGAGTTTTATGTAGGCTAGCATCTACGTACTAGTAAACATATTAGCTAGTACAAGAGCTAGGGGGTTGTAGCTCCCTTCTAGTAGAAGCTGGAGAATGAGAGAAGGTTGTAACCTTCTACAGGTAGAAGCCTGCATACTAGTATGAGTCTGCACGAGTGCAAGATTGTAAACAGATTTTCTTATTATTAAAAGAAGACAGAGATGACAGCAGGAGGTGGTTTTCACCCACATTGGGTTTCCACCTTAAATCTTGGTGTTCATGTGTGTTGCGTATGTGTAGTGGTTTGTTATGTTTATACTACACATGGTTACTGCTTAATGATTGATGAAACACTAATGCACTGATTAAAGATCAACATATGATGAATTAACTAAATCATAAGTTTATTGCATAAACGTTGGTTTCCTTAAAGACAGTGCCATGTACACGCTAGTTCCCCTCTCTCAAGTAGCATATATAAATCTGATTATGAAAAAGAAAAATTCTTGATCTGATAATATTGATTCACCCCTCCCCCCTCAGTATTATGTCCAACATCGCAAGGGGCCCGCTAAAAAGAATACCACTTTTCGAACCCCCCTTGCTATTAACGCTAAATGGGGGAAGTGGGTATGAAATGACTTCCACGTTATTGATCTCGGTGGGGAAAAGGATCGTCGTTAAAAACAAACCGCTCAATAGTGCTTGGTGACAAATAAATTTTGTCGTTTTATGACTTTGGACTAAACCATTTCATATATTTATTACATATAATTAATCACCATTAAAAAAGTGATTAAATCCTAATTAAAACAGAATTATTTTATGAATAGGCACATCTGATCTAACATCCATTTTATTTTCCTAATCCTATTCTAACATTTCTCTATTATGAGTATATTTGGTCAATTTTTCTTCCTATTTTATCCTATCTAATTTATGTCCTACCAAGATTAAACAATTTGGTGAACTTATTCACTAATCTAGAGACAGAGGTTTAAATGATTTGATCATGGTGAAACTCTATGATTCAAGCCAAAATATTAGGTTGTGGCATCAAGCTGCACACAAAACCTTAATTTATTTCTAATGCAAATATTATCCTTCCTAGTGGCATTTAAATTTTCTCACTTATACAATTTTTTTTTTCTTTTCATGGGGTTTCCTTTCATCATTTTTTTTATTGCAATTCATTCTTCTATTCTATTTTTTTTAACCCTCTTTTTGTAAAAAAAAAAAATAACTAACTTATCAAAACTAAATATGTTATAACACCTATCTCACTCGACTGATCAACAACAAACTTTCTTCATCCTTCCTTCTACTTTTTATCCTCTGCCCTGTGCTTGAACTACTAATTTTTCCTGACTTCTGCTCGATTGTCTTCGTCCTCGGCTACCATTGTTCTCCCCTTTCTCGATTGTTCTTGCTCCTCTCTGCCACCTTTCCAAAACTGTCGGTTCACTTCCTATTCATGTTCCATTCTCTACTGTCAGCTCTGCATCATGGGATACCTTTTGCATGTTGCCTTTTGCTATTCCGGGAAAAATCAAGCCATGCATGCAAGTCAAGTTTCCTTAGTCCCGGGTGGAACTGGTCAACCCAACCACTCATGCATGAAGCTTCTCAATTGCTTGAAGGAAATGTGTATTTTTGGCTGGGAGCTGGGCTAGCTTCCCAGGAGATTTATGTAATTTCTGGGCAGAGTAGCTCTCTGCTGCCCAGATTTGCGCAAATTTTGGGTTGAGCAGCCTTGCTGGGGAAAATTGCGCAATTTTCACTATGAGTGTTGACTGGCATAATTGCACAATTCTGGAGCCAAGTAGGCTGCCAAACAGGATTTCGCAATGTATGGAGGGAAGGTTGGTTTCCCTCTAGAAATGAGCAATTTCTTGGGGAAGTTGTTCATCCTGCAGCTGGAACAAGTCTAGATGAACAACCTATGAGGGGAATGCATCAAGCTGTGATCGACAGGCTGCATTTGTGCAAGAGAAACACTGAAGCTTATGTACTTGACAAAGAAAGACAAGGTGCTATGAAAGGTTGGTAGGGAGGCTCCAAAACGAAGTTAAGGCAAAATTTTGGAGCGTGGTTATAGCCACTACAACACATTAATATGTTTCTTATTTAAAAATATGGTTTCTTATCCATATTTTAAATATGATTTACATCTATGTCAACTATTTCAACTACCACTTTTTATGTCACATATTTATAATCTATGTCATATGTGGGTAGCTTATATTGCATATATAGTTAGGGAATCAGATTGATAACCCTTCATATATCTTGATACAATGTCATGATATTTATATATCATATGAACAAATTTAATCCTTGTGACATTATGAATGTTGTATTAATTTGGATATTATTATGTATCATTCAACATGCAAGTTATGAAATACATTGGGGTTCCTCTGGAACGTTTCACGATTACACATGGCCTACATTGATGGTTCCACATTGAGTTCATTTGACCTAACGAATAGATGCTTAAGATTAACAGATGTGTAATCAACAATGAGAGATCCTTTAGGGTTTCTCTGGGTTGTTTTGACTATGGTTCATTTACTTTCCTTTGTTCATTTTGATTGTTTGTCTGTCTAGTGTTATGCTCTGCATTAGAGGGTTAGGGTTGATGTTTATCTTTTTTTTAATATTTGCAATGTTTTTTATCAATTCTTCAATAGACTACTCATCTAATTGACTGAAATTCTTCCTCCATCTCAGCCACAACGGGCCATAAGATAATTTTAACTCTTACACTCTTTCTTAGTAGCTTTTTGCTTGTTTCCTATTATTTTTGCAAAATTTGTGAATTTGTTTTTTTTTTCTTACATTCACGGGTAGATAGGGAATCTCCTTCTCTATCGAAATTTTCTTGTGTAAAACCTTCATAAATTTTTCAGAGTCTTTATGCCAAAAAAATTTAGCTCAAACTTGGAATAAATTTCTTCCATGGAAACACCAAACGTTTTACAAGTTTTGGTCACCAACATTTCAAGGTGAGAACAATTTTATTTATGATTTTCTAATTTATATTTCTTTTATGTTTAGTATTACAACTAATTCATGTTTTTTAAACCATTACGCCCAAAACCCATTTGGGTTCATCCATTCCTCTATCAGCCGAATCATTCCTTTTATTGTTTCATGTAGGTTTTTAGTGTATCTTCTTCTTTTTTCAGAGCTAGGTTTTCTCACTCTTCGGTTATATGGTGTCTTCTATTCGATGCAAAAATTGTGTCATAGGAAGAGTGGAGATACAATTCCTTTTTTATCTTGCATAAAATAATTATGTACTATGGATTTTTAACATTACTGTTACTGTAGTATTTGATATTTTAATAATATTTTTTTTAAATAAACCTTAGTTGGGTCCTTTCTCCCTCTAGTTGATATTCAACTTGAGAATGAACATGGATTTAATTTAAGTTTAACCCTCTAACCCTAATTACTATATGCGCATATGAATTTTTGTTAACCTATGGTTGCTCTCAAATAGTCTATGTTTTTATTTTGCAACTAGAATCTTGTCATTTTTGTTTTGCACACTAGTTCGCGGTTTAATTAAATTGGCTTCTACATGCATATATTCTCAGTGTGTATGACTAGTTTCTAACTATAAACTTCTCTAATTCCTTGAAAATTCTATACATGGATATTTAAATGTTTACCTTTAACCATCCCTATGCTATTACTTAAAATACATGTCGAAATTTCTAATTTGTTAATATATTTCTCGATATTTCTAATTTGTTAATATATTTCTTTGACAAGGGGAAGGAGATATCCTCAATTCAATATGAAATTGAACGTAAATATTATACCCTATATTACTGAACAGTTTTGTTGTAAACTCTACTACCCATTAATATAAATTCCTTTCTTCGAATTCTTATTTACAGTATGTTTCAATTATCCTTGTAGATAATCTCCAAAGTCTTCACTTCTATTGATTCCTTTCTATAAATTCCTTTCTTCGAATTGTGAAAACTAGTTTATTTTGGCGTGAACGCGGTGCATGAAGATTGATTTTTGTTTTATTATTGCTCATTTAAAATTTTTGTCCAATTATAATTGTCTAGATGGCTATAACCTTTTGTACTAAATACTTGGTTCTGGAGTTTTCCCCCCATGAACTGATACATTTCTAAATAATTTCTAAATAGCTTTACTTTCAAGCTTATTTAACAATCTTTGTATCAGTTTTTAACTTATACAAATGTTTACTTGAATATTTCTTGTTTATAATGATATATGCATATTTGTTTATTCAATTCTGAAAGTTTATTGCAGGTAGATGATTTAGTATAATTGCACACACTTCATTTGTTTTTCCATATTTATTTACATTACAATGATTTAGTTTACTTATATTCTCATCATACCAAATATATACAATAACTTCTTAGACACAAGTTCTTTTGTTTTCCAAGTCTACTCTATTTACAAGCATTAATTCTATTGTTTACAATGTCAAGCTTCTTTTATAGTCTGGAAATCAGCATATTATTATATATTTCTTTTAATCACTAAATTTCTCTTTTCATAAATATGAACTAAAAAATTTGTTTAAGAAATAATATCCTATAAATTCATAATAGACTCTTTTTCCTCTTCTGGCAGCTTACACAATCAATTTGTTTTACATTTTGCAGAAATAATATATTCTAGGTTGTAACATAAATCTTCATTTTTCCTTTTCCTCTTCCTTTAATATAACACAAATCCAATTTTATTTATTTTAAAAACAAATAAAAATAGAGGTTAGAGATACTGACTTAAAAACAAGTGTTTCTCTTCTCTGAAAAATTAATAGTCAAGCTCTTTGTCTCCTCCCAACCTTGACACAACAACACAGCTAGTGTCCCCCTAAGAATACCAGGTTTGCAATTCTTTTTTCTCTATTTTTTTATTCTTTCTCCTCTTCAGACTCTATTCTTATTTTACAATAATGAGACAAAAGCAAGTAAAATCAGCAGATATTATCTCATCTACCACTCTTTTGGTGGTTAATAACTGCCTCCACCTCACCAATAGGTAGTAGGTAGTTATTTTCTCATTAACGATCTCTTATTTCCCACTCTTGCAGACAACTCCCTATCTTCTAGGAAACAATTAATTGTCCAATATCATAATTCCTCAATTAAATCTAATCATTCATATTATATTCCTAGGACTTCTTTGTGGGTAATAACACTTCCACAAATAAATTGCAACATTTTTCTCTTTTAGCCATTTGTGCTCAATGATTAGTTTTTCCATATTTTTTTATTTAGAAAATTAAACATAATAAGTACAACCTTTCAATCAGTTATTATCAGCATTTAATTTGCTGACAATTAGAATATTCAATTGACTTTCAATGTAGCACACTTAACCAAAACATGTTTATGCACATCTAATTATGGAATTTATCAAGCTTAGGAATATCACATCCCCCCCACTTAAATTTCACACTTTTTTGGTGTCTAACCAATTTCATCCTGGAAACATCTTCAAGTTTTTTTAATCAAAATAGAGAAGGATATGCTTCTTTAAAAGCATCCTCCAACTCCCATGTTTCTTCTTACAGAGTAAAATGTTTATATTGAACCTTCAGTTGTGCTACATCTCTATTTCAGAGTGTAACCACTCTTTGGTCTAGAATGTGCAATGATTTTGCTAGGAATTCTCCCTATGTTTCCACTTGTACAACATGTCAATAAATTATATGAAATGGATCTTGTACATACTTTTTCAATAAAGAAACATGAAACACATTATGAATTTTAATGTTGGATGGTAGGGCTAGCTGATAAGCTACAGGTCCAATTCTAGCTAACACCTCAAAAGGTCCACAATATTTAGGTGAAAAATTGGCGCAATGGTGTTGCCATCAAGTCTAAGTGTGTTTTTCTTGGGATTGAATTTTAAATATACATGATCCCCCACATTAAAATCTTTCTGAGTTCTTTTCATGTTTTCATAGCTTTTCTAACAATCTTGGGTTGATTTCAATTTTGCTTAACCTACTTGACCACATTTTTTTAACATCTCTAGTCCTAATACTAATATGTCTTTAAGATGATCCAAGCTTATGGGTACCTTGCATCTTCTTCCATACATGATTCTGAAAGGGCTCTTTTTAAGGAGATTCGGTATCCATTATTATAAGCAAATTCTGCTAAGTGCAAATAATCCTCCCATTTAGTATGTTTATCTTTAACATACATCCTTAACATATCCTCCAATATATGATTATTCCTCTTTGTTTGACCATCATTTTGAGGATGATAGTATGTGCTAAAGTTTAACTTTGTTCCCATGTTTTCAAACAAACATTTCCAAAATTTGGATATGAACTTTGCATCCCTATCTGAAATTACAAGTATTCCATGAAGTGTTAAAATATCCCTCATGAATATTTATGTAATGTTTATAGCCTTAAAATTAGATTTGGCTAAGATAAAGCATGTTGCTTTACTAATTTTATCGACCAGGACCATAATGGAGTCATGTTTTTTCCTAGTCTTTGGTAGACTAGTGGTGAAATCCATTGAAATTGTCTCCCATTTCCATTCTAGAATGGGTAGGGGTTGCAAAAACCCAGTAGGATGTCGATGATATGATTTAACTTGTTGGAATTCAAGATATCTGGTTACATATTATGTTGTTTCATTCTTCATATTTAGCCAGTAAAAATCATTTCTTAACATAGTAAATAACTTTTTGTAGCCAGGTTGACCAGATGTTGCTTTTTTGTGTAGCTCATCTAGGACAAAATTTTCAGAGTTATATCATTAGGTATATAAATTATGTCTTTGAACATCAATAAATCTTGGGTTTTTATTCAAAAATCAGTTATCTCCTCATCCCATTTTTTAGTTTTCTACACATTTTCCTTAAATTTAGATATTTTGAATCAAAATTTGCAGCTATTTTGATTTGATTTGGACTAGGTTTGTTGACCATCTTGTTGCTGATGTAGTACAGATTTGATTAAGTTCCTTACTCAAAGCATCAGCTATTTTGTTTTATTTCCTTTTAATATGTGTAATCTCAAAACTATATTCACTAATAAATGTTATCCACCTTGCTTATCTAGGATTTAGATTGGGTTGATCAAATAGATATTTGAGGCTAACATTATATATCCTTAGCTAAAACATTATCCCCATAAAGTAATGTCTCCACATTTGAATGCATGAATGATGAATAGTGTTTCCCATGTTCTTTCATCTTTATATATTATTAACAAATAGCATGATCATCCTACATCAAAATTCCCCCTATATCTTCCTTACATGCATATGTACATATCACAAAATCCTTGTTAGGATCAACGAATTTTAAGATTCAAGTTGTGGTCAATAGTTGCTTTAATTTGTCAAAGTTGTCTTGACATTTTTGACTCCATATAAACTTAATCTCTTTCTTCTGTAGAGAAGTAATTGGATATGAAACTTTGGAAAATCCTTTTATAAATACCCTATAGTAACCTATTATTCCCATAAAATATCTTACTTCTTCTACATTTTTGGGTGTTGGCTACTCCATTATTGCCTTATATTGTCTAGATCAACAAAAATTACTTCTTCTGATATTGCATGTCCTAGATAATGAATTTGTTTTTGGTAAAATGAACACTTGTTGAATTTAACACACATTTCATTATCTCTTAGATTTTGAAGAACCAACTTCAAATGTTGGTCATGTTCTTCTTTACTCTTTAAGTATACCACAATATCATCTATAAAGAAAATTACAAATTTATCTAGAAATGGTCTAAGGACATTTTTCATGAGGCCAATGAATGTAGTTAGTGCATTAGTAAGCCTAAATGAGAGTACTAAAAATTCATAATGCACTATGAAATGTTGTTTTGTGAATGTTCTTGTCCTTAATTTTGGTCTGATGATATCTTGATCTCATATCAATTTTAGAGAAAATGGAACCTCCTCTAACTTGATCAAACAAGTCATCTATATTTGGAAATGGATATTAATTTTTGATGGCCATCTTATTAAGTTGTATGTAATCTATACACAATCTCAACGTACCATCCTTCTTTTTCACAAGAGAACTGGTGCTCCCCAAGGAGATACACTTGGTCTTATGTACTTTTTATGCAAGATCTCCTACAATTGAATCTTCAACTCCATTAATTCAAGAATAATCATCCTATATGGAGATTTTAAACTAGAACAACTCCATATATAAGATCAATTGTAAAATCAGTATCCCTCCTTAAACAAAGTCTTGGTATCTCTTCTGGAAAAACATCCTTATATTGTTTCAATATAAGATATTATTCTAATAAGAAATTATGTTTCTCATCAAAAAGATTTCGCACTTGGACTGTAAACATTTGGCATCCTTTTCTAATACATTTCTGTTGGAAAAAGTAACTATGTTCGGCCTTCAATAATGCACTTGAGTCATTATGTAATTTACTTGTCAAAAGAATAAAGAAAAGAATTTTTATTGTGATTTATTAAAGCATGGGTTTCATGCTTGGGTCACCATGTTTTAGGTCAAAGTCCCCATTGAGGACTTCTAGTATTTATTCTGAGTCTATAGAATTACATTTAAAGACACCCTTCTTGGGCTTTTAAATCATGTAAAAAGGTTTAGTATTGAGTAAAATATGAATTATGGAACCTCCACACCATGTCAGCCTTAGACAAGATCAAGTCAGCCTAAGGAACCATTCTACCCCAGAAGAATCCTATAAAAGGAAGGATTATGAATTCATTTGGAGCATCACTTCTCATCTTCTCATCTACTGGGAAGAAGTGAGAAAATTCAACTGTTGGGCAGAAGTGTGAAGTGGATAGTTGGGAAAGTCTATTTTCGGGAAGCCAAAGTAAATGTGAGTCTAGGGGAGTCTAAGGAGAAGATAAAAAAAGAAATTTGGATGGTGATCTCACTCTGTTTCGTGATCTTGATAGGGAGAACGAAGTCTTCCAAGTTGGATTGTTGCCGAAAGTTGTTGCATGTTGCATAGTCAAAGTTGCTAGGAAGAGGTAAATATTCTAGAGGCTAGCTTGGTGTGGAGAGAAGGTATGGTCTTGGTCTAGGGTGAAGAATATCAAATAACACTATTCAAAGGAAGAATTACTTTGACTGGGTTTTCCACTCGAGGGCGTTTTTCTCTGGAATGTGCCTACATCTCGTGTCCATTGTTTTATGTACTACCACTTTCGGTAATTGCTTAATGAACTAAAGAAAGAAGATACAAAGACTTATAATAATAAGAAACATCACAAGTAATTATCAAGATAGATAAAATATTTACTGCCTTTCTGATTTTCCAACATGGTATTAGAGCTTTGGTGAACAAAGAAGAAAAAGGCAAATCCATTCATAGGCACAATATCAAGGAAGGAATATATCATATTCAAGGAAGATGTCTAACCCTATCAAGGGTGAGAACAAGCTTGAAGGAGAATTTAAATTCAGATCCTAGAAGAAGAGGCCTAATCCTTGAGAAGAACAAGGTGCTAGATTTGGTAAAAGGAAATGTAAGGAAGCCTACCGAGGAAGCTAGTGATGCTGACAAAGTGAAATTTAGGGATTTAGAATTGGTGGCCATGACTCTAAAAATGGTAGAAGGGATAAAATAAAATCTTGTCACATTCATAGCTAACATCTATCATGCTCAGGAGATGTATGAAGCCTTGTCAAATTTTTTCACTATTAAGAACATTAGTTAAATAGAAAGTTTGAATAATGAGTTAAGGAATCTGAAGATGACTAAAGAAGATATTGTGGAAACCTTCTTTGTGAATATAGATAGACTCAAGGATGATCGTTCAGCCATTAATGAGATTGTTCCAGAAAAAGATAAGTATCTCATGCCTTTTTAGTTTTAGGCTCATGTATTAATTTAGTTTTGATTATATTAAATATTAATCACCATTCTCCCTCTATTGATTATGGAAAACATCCACGAGAAGTGGGATCTCTCAAGACAAGGTTAGTCAAGAAACAAAGGTATGCTTTGAATTCATTGATTAAAAGGATTATTCTTTTGATGCTCTATTACTAACCTTTTTATGACTAGCGGTATTGAATCCTAGTGATTCTTGTTTGGGTGATTCATTTCTTGATAAATCTACCCACTTAGTATTATCTTATTTGGTAGAACCTTAGACATGTTATGGAAAACCCTAACTGAAAGGTATGCTGTTGTGAATGTCTAAAACCCTAAACTTGAAATTTCATGTGATTTACGCTGAAAAATCTCTCATAAAATTGATATGGATCATAGAAGCCTCAATTCAACAACCCTAAACTAATTAGGGATATTGTGAAATACTATTTGAATTATTTATTGATGATTTCATATTTGGGATTTTGGTATGATCGGGAAATCCTAACTTGTTGGGATGGAATGATAAGATCTAAAATCTTGGAACCTTTGAATTTTTGGTAGTATAGGGTTTGTTATGTTTCCAAATTGGAACCCTAGCTCATTAGGGTTTTATGGAATGTGTGAGTAAGACCCTTATATTTTCTTAAAATTGATTTACTTGGTATGTGTGTGTTATCTTATCAAACCCTAGTATAATCAATATATTTGTGTGTTTAACTCTTATTGATATTTATGAAGTTGGGTTTGACTATCTCATGATATGAAATGTATTTGAATGGTGATGAAATATAGGCATATAGAGATATGCCCTTTTAGTTGAATCCCTAGCTTGGTATAGGTCAAATGTATTAATGTTATTGGACATATGATATGTGTATGTATGGTTATGAATTCCTAGATATGTGTGTTGACCTAGTCATTAATGGTCATGAGTCTTAGGATTTATTGAATTCCTTGTTTGAGGTTCTAGGATGTTGATGTTTGGAAATCTAGGGTGTTATAGTGAAAACCTAGGTAATTTAAAAGTTGTTTAGTATGTAACAATTTGAAATCTATTAGATGATTGTTGAAAAATTAAAATCTAGGGTTTGACGGTTAAACCCTAGTTGTGACATTGTCTAGTGTGAAATATAACAATCTGATATTTATGCATGTAATTATTGGAAATCTAAGGTTTTGGAATTAAACCTTAGTCAAAGAAAAATCTCTGGAATATGATAATTTGAAATTTGTGAAGAAATTGTTGAAATTTGAATTTTTGGTTGAGTATGATGATTGCTCAGAAACATAGGGTTTGCAACTAACCTTAGTAGTAGTTGGTCATGTTATTGATTAATTTATGGTTGATTAAAAATATAGGGGTTTGGAATTAACCCTAGTGGAAATAATTCAGGTTAATTACTAAGTTGTGATTGATTTTTTTGTATGAAATCTAGGATTTGTATGAATCCCTAGTGAGAAGTCTAACACATGTATTTTGGAAGGTTGTTAGATGATTTGTAGATCCATATTTGTTTGAATTCTTTCTAGGATTTTCTATATGTTGTAGTAAGATATGTCTTACCTTTGGAAGACATATTGAAACCTTATATGGAATGAGTGTTGTTATGAAGTAGTCTAGGGTGTATGACAAAGTTCATAGCAAGATGTTGAAGAGTATATGTCTCTTGTTTATAGTTAAGTATGGGTATATGATATGAATAAAGTTGAAGTGCTTCTGTATTTTTGATATGGCTAACATCATGCTTCTATAGTTTTGGTTGTACTTTCTATCTAAGTTTTATAGGTACACAATCTCCAATTCGGTGAAGATGTTGGATTGTGAAAAGCAAGTTGTGTTGGTACACAATATTTAACTTGGTGAATATGCTCAATGTGACAAGCATGACGAGGCTGATGATAACTCTTATGAAATGGTTCGAAGCCATGAAAAGATTCTCCTATGTCGAAAAAGAAGAAGTTGATCTCCTGGAGGGCGCATGAATAGAAGAGATCTCCCTAAGATTAAGAGGGAGTCTAGATAAAGAGGTGCTTCCTGGTTGAGAGGGAGTGTTAAATATGGTTCTCTGCTTCATGTTCCATGCACTAGACCAGGACTAATAGTTGTAAGTCTAAGTGAAGGCCATGAACAAGAAAAGGAAATTTTAGAATGCATTTTTAAGTATTGTTGAAAGAAGGACAGTAGGATCTAACTGAATAATATGGTGTTGCATATGAAGTAGGAATAAAAATGTATGATTGACAAATATTTTTTCAAAGGTTCAATCAATAGTCCTACTATGGAAAGTTTAGAAGCAACATTTGTTTCTTAGAAGACCCCAGATGTTTGTATTTGGTTATATGCAAAAGTATTTTATCGATTAGGGTTGTGTTTGTATAGTTGAATCTCTTGAAGGAAAGCATGTTGGTTACCAATCAGTTTGATTGGGAGATATTGGTCATTCTTGATCTGCTAGATCAAAGGGTGTTGATTCTTTATGAGTGAAGCATTGCTTTGGAGGAAATATGGCCGACACATTGTGTTGATGTCTAGAAGTTGCAAAGGTGGTGTTGATCATTGAGCTCTCTTTTAGATACACACTTAGATTTTTGGGTTGATGGTTAGCAAGTAAGATTGATGGTACCTAGAGGGGTTGACAGATTGAGTCCATCTTAGTCCCACTTGAATATATTTCCTTGTTTGTGAATCTAGTCCATGGAGTTTCGGTGCCTAAACTATTGAGTGACTGGTTGGATAAGGATCCGCTGGTCAGGAATCTAGTCTATGGCATTGCGGTGCCTAAATTGTTGAGTGGTTGGTTGGATAGATTTCCCTGGTCAGGAATATGGTCCATGGCATTGCAGTGCCTAAATATCTTCATGGTTCATATAGATTGAGATCATCCATTGTATATGTACAATATGAATACCTCCCTAGTTAAGAGGGAGTGTTGGAAAAAGTAACTATGTTTGGTCTTCAAAAATGTACTTGAGTCATTATGTAATGTACTTGTCAAAAGAATAAAGGAAAGAAATTTTATTGTGACTTATTAAAGAATGGGTTTCATCCTTGGGTCACCATGTTTTAGGTCACATCCCCCATTAATTACTTCTACGATGTATTTTGAGTCTACAAAATTATTGTACATTTAAAGAGACCCTTCTTGGGCTTTTGAATCATGTAAAAAAGTTTAGTATTGAGTAAAATATGGAACCTCCACACCATGTCGGCCTAAGAGAAGATCAAGTCATCCTAAGGAACCATTCTACCCACAAGAATCCTATAAAAGGAAGGACTACAAATTCATTTGGAGCATCACTTCTCATCTTCTCATCTACTGGGAAAAAGTGTGAAAATCCTATTGTTGGGAAGAAGTGTGAAGTGGATAGCTGAGAAAGCTTGTTTCCAAGAAGCCAAAGTGAATGTGAGTTTGGGGGAGTCTAAGGAGAATAAAAAAATTGAAATTTTGATGGTGGTCTCACTCTGTTTCATGCTCTGGATTGGGAGAACAAAGTCTTCCAAGTTGGAATGTTGTTGGCTGTTGCAAGTTGTTGCATAGTCGAATTTGTTGGGAAGAGGTCAATATTCTAGAGGTTGACTTGGTGTGGAGGGAAAGTCTAGTCTTGTTCTAGGGTGAAGATACTCAAAGAATACTATTCAAAGGAAGAAATACTTTGGCTAGGTTTTCCCCTGGCATGTGCCTATATCTTGTGTCCATTCTTTTATGCACTGCTACTTTTGGTAATTGTTTAATTAACTAAAGAAAGAACATATAAAGACTTTTAATAATAAGAAACATCACAAGTAATTATGAATATCGAGAAAATATTTACTACCTTTCAGATTTTCCAACAATTTCTTCATTTTTATTGCAGAGATTTGCATAACATAATTTTTTGTTGGAATTCCTTGAACCATGCAAGCTTCCCCTTTATGATCAACACAGGTGAAGGAATTTTCCAAACAATCTAATATCACTCTATGTGATTCTAACTATTCCATACCTATCAAAACATCATAATATCCCAAGGGTAATATGTTTAGATTTAGTGTGGTAATCATTCCATTGAGATTTACTATGCATTTTTTGCTAATCTCAATCACTTTTCTTTTAGCCCCTGTGGACAGTTGTACTAACCAAGGTTTATTATATTTATATTTTACAATATTACATATTTCAACTATAGTAGGGGAAACATAACTTAACGTAGGTCTTGGATCTATAAGTACACATACATATTTATCAAGAATCTTACCTTGAACTTCCACCATGGTAGATTGATGATCGGCTTGCCTCCCATCCAGTGCAACACTGATTCTCGGTATGTTATATCCAACATCATTTAAAGTAGATTCTTATTGAATATTATTTATTATTTCCTTCTTGTTTAATGGATTGTATGGGAAACCTCTCCACAAGTGATTTTCATTACATCCCCAACATTTTATTGGTGGTTTCACTAATTCACTTAAATTTATGTGTCATGTCCCTGATCCTCCTTTATCCTCCAAATTCTTCTGCTAAATGAAATTTTTGTTATAGTTTCCTACTTGCACACTCTTAGAAAAAGTAGGTTTATTAAACCCCTTCCTCTTATGACTTAATCTATCAAGTTTCTTTGCCATCTACTCCTTGGAACTTTCTCCTTTTTCTTTACTCTAATTAAAACATAGTTTGGATTTTCTAATGGTATCATCCATGTCTTTGGTTGATCAAATTCAATTCTTTCTCGATATGAAAAAGGAAGGTAGCTTATAAATCTTTGTATGTTTTCTTTTTCCTCTTTCAAGTGGGGTGCATATCTTAGGGGGCTCATGAATTTATTAACAAACTCAACCATAGTAGATTACCCCAATTTTAGCTCATGAAACTCCCTAATATTTTCATCAAAGTACCTCTCAGTCAAATATTTCTTCTTAAATTATTTATTGAACAATTTCCAATCTAAGTTCTTACTTCTAATTCTCTTGGCAGCTTTATTCTCATCCCACCATAGGGATGCCTTACCATTCAACTAGTAAGTTTCCAATGTCACCTCTAGGTTACTTGGATAATTGTATACTTCAAAATATTTGTACATATTGAGGATTCATGCCTCCGCTCCTTCTTTATATTTTCCATAAAAAATAGGGGGCCTGATCTTTTTAAACTCTCCCTGCAACTGAGAGGTAGACCTCCTTTTCGTAGGCATAGAGGTACTACTACTTGATTTATATTCTCTCAAGTCCCCAAACTCATTTGCTTGGCTTTCACTAGAAGTTATGGAGTTAGTTCTACTATTAGATTTCCTTCCAGATCTTTTCCTATGAGTCTTTTTGTTGTCTCTTTCCTCTTCTATTTTTTTTAACAAATATCCATTAATACCCTTTTATTCCTTTTTGAATTTGACCAACCTTTCCTTGTTTTCCTTAATATCATCTGGATTTGTTTTCAAACTTATTATTACTTGCAATAATTCATATTAGTTTTCCTCGACATTGTTGGTTCCACCACCCACCATTCCTAATTTAGTATCAAGTTCCTCAACACCCCTTAATGATCCTACAAAATTTTGTCTATTAAATTGTTCAGTCATACTTCAACTCGTCAGTATTTTGAATAATGTGTTCATAAAATTTATAACTAATTTAGTTTTTGGACCCATAAATGGGCCAATGTTGTAACCCACAACCCTGATACCACTTGTAATATCCCTCATATACACACTATTTTTTTTTAACCAATAACAATTTATGCTTAATAAAAGTTTACTCGTCCTTATTTCGATGATACCTTCTTATACATATAGTGGAATTGAAACTCTTGATCTGCATGTAGCGTTGAACTAGCACTACAAAACTATAACTAACATTTGATCTTGCATAACCTACAGATTCGACATCTACAATCTTTTTGTCGATCAATGGTCCAATTATTATTATTATTTTTACAAGGATTTTAATGTATAGATATGGACCATTTATACAATAATTTACACTTTGTAACCCTGATTACTATATTAAGGGATCCTAAATTTACATGTTCATACTCTAGTACTCTATCATTAATATGTTTATTATTTAAAAATATGGATTCTTATCCATATTTTAATTATGATTTACATCGATATCAACCATTGGGACTACCATTATATTTCGCAACACATTTTGATATATTTGTATTGTTACCATATAACATAATACATGAACCACTCTTTTTGTCACATATTTATAATCTATGCCATATGTGTGTAACTTTTATTGCATATATTTCGGGCATTGGATTGTTAACCCTTCATATATCATGATACAATGTCATGATGTTTTGATATCATATAAACAACTTAAATCCTTCTCACATTATGAATGTGGTATTACTTTGGATATTATTATGTATCGTTCAACAAGTGAGTTATGAAATAGACCAAGGTTCCTCTAGAATGTTCCATAGTTACATGTGGCTCGCATCGATGGTTCCATGTTGAGTTCGTTTGACCTAATAAACTGACACTTAAGATTAACTAATGTGTAATCAATGGTGAGAGATCCTTTAGGGTTTCTCAGGGTTGTTTTGACTATAATTCATTTACTTTCCATTGTTCATTTTTTTTGTTTTTCCATTGAGTCTTCTTCTTTGCATTGGAGGGTTAGGGTTGTGAATTTCATCCAATATTTATTAGGGTTAGGGTTGGGGTTGTGAATGCATTTGGAGTAGGGTTTTGATTAATTTTTCAACGAGCTACTCGTCTAATTGACTAAAATTATTCCTTAAACTTGGTCACAATGCATCGTAAGGTAATTGTAACTCTTACAATTCTTTCTTAGTGAAATTTTATTTGTTTACCTTAATTTTTGCAAAATTTGTGAATTTGTTTTATTTTTGCTTGCATTCGTAGGTAAATAGGGAATATCGTTCTTTGTTGGCCTTTTCTCGTGTAAAACATTCATAGTTTTTTTCAAACAGTCTTTATGTTGAAAATGTTCAGCTCAAACTTGGAATAAATCTCTTCTCTGGAAACACCTAGCGTTCCACAAGTTTCGATCGCTGGTATTTCGAGGTGAGAACACTTTTATTTATGATTTTCTAATGTATATTTCTTTTATGTTTAGTATTACAACTAATTCAGGGTTTTTAAACCATTACGCTCAAAACCAATTTAGGTTTGTTCATTCCTCTACCAACTGGAGCATTCTTTTTATTTTTTCATGTATGTTTTTAGTGTATCTTTTTCTTTTTATTGAGCTATGTTTTCTCACTCTTCAATTATCTGTTGTCTTGCATTCAATGCAATAATTGTGTAATAATAAGAGGGTTGTTACAAGTCTTTTCCAGTCTTGCATAAATAATTGTGTGTTATGGATTTTTCAACAATATTGTTACTATAGTATTTGATATATTAATAATATTTATTTAAAATAAATCCTAGGTGTGTTATAGGTCTATTTGGGAACATCACTCCCGACATTCAAATCAATACAATTAGGGCTCATCAAACCCTAATTCAGTTGCTACATGCCCTAGACAAGTCATCTCATTGAATGCTTCCATCCATGAAAGTTTCCTAGCCTGAAACCTTGCTAAAATGCCTCCTTAGGACACTAGCGTAGCCTTGGTCAGGGGTAACTACACTGCATTGCAGGTAGGCCCATTTAGGCTTGCACTTCAGTGCACTTAGGCCCACTTACACCTACATTGGGCGAGAATGAGAGAAATTTGCATATGGTTCTGGGAATATTCCTTGATTCTAGATCATTCTAGAAGGATTCCATCTCTTATCTCATCCTATGAGCTCGAATTTGGATAGGCTATGGATCAATTAACCTCTTATCCTCTCATCCCTTACTCCATGGAAGCTAACTCAAATTTTGGAAGGCCATTCAATACCCTCATTTATGACAAAACCACCTCCATTTCTCTATTAACTGAGCACTCATCATAGTGATCAGGGGGCTAGAATTTGAAGATTATAGAGAAATTCTATTGGTTTAAGATTTGAATTTCATGTCAAGTAATGTTATGCTGCTGGGTTGGTGCTCTTTTGGTGTGGAGAGGGTTGGATTGAAGTTGGATGAGTGACACGGGATTGAACTGCATTGGGTGAAACTCTTCCTTCTACATTAATAAAGTTGTTAATTCCTTTTCTCATATTCTTGTTCATATCTATGATGATTATGTGTTTCAATGTTGTTTATTCCATTGGTTTATAGTAGATAGATCATGTATTCTTTGATTATTTTCATTTCTATTTCTGTTGACACAGGTACCAATTGAGCAGATTCAGTTCAGGTGAGAGCGACGGGAGAAATGCAAAGGAGATCAAGGAATCGAAAGACTACAAGTAAGTTCCTTCATCTCATCTCTTTACTATGGGAAAAGGTTAAACTACTTTCTTTTTGTTGTTCTAAGTGTAGCTACCCACTTAGGGCAAATGTGTTTATCCATAGATACAAATTCCATATAACAAATTGGCGACCATACTGGGGAATGACTGGCGTTTCTAGTAGTTTACCCTCATCATATTACATCCTAGTATACTTTACTTGACTTCATTCATCTCTTTTCAGTCATTTTGAAGTTTTTTTGGTCGAAATTTGCACTAGAATGCCTATTCTAGAAATGTGCTAGTACCAGTGCACCCTTAGTCAAGGGATAGTGCACCCTTAGCTTAGAGACAGTGCACTGCAATGCACTGTCTCCCACTTAGACCCTACTGAAATCAATTTGCATTTCCTCTCCCAACCCTAATTTGACCTTGATTGTTTAGTGTTTCTTAAGGGATTTGTTTATCATTATTAATTCATTGTCAAAGTTAGCTTACATTGATTAGTCTTTACTTTTTTGAAAGATAATTGTCGTAAAATCATCATTTCTCTGAAAAAGAAACTGTCGTAAAGTCTTTGTTTCTTCTGAAAGGCATTGATTGATCGTTTGTGCATCTAGTTCCTTTTTGTTCATATAAACACTAAAGGGACTGAAAAGAAAAACTTGCATTGTGTATATTGTAGTTTGTGAATGCTTGATAGAAATAGCTAGGGAAACTGCATTAGGTGTGCTCTTTGCTCTTTGTCAAATATCTGATTGCTCTATCCCTTACTAGCTACAGTTTTCATGTTAATTGATGAAATAATGTTTCTCATGTTAGTTGCCCCCCACATGCTTAAGATGATGGGTGTGGTGGCCCTTCGCATGAGTACATGCAAGGGTGGTGGGAAAGGTGGCAGGGACGACAGGTACGAGGTGAGAGGCATATTAAGGAAATGCAAGTGAGGATAAATTGTAATATGGTTTGTCGAGTAAGGAGTTGGAGCAGCAGAGTAGGAAGGTGAAGGCATCAATGACAATAACCTTAGAGTGGAAATAGGTATGTATCTTGGCCTTGCCCCTCCCTTGTAATGTTGACCTGGTTTGATTCTTTCTAGAGGGAATGGTAGACATACAAGAAGGGAAACGCAGGGGAAACGCAGGGGAAATTGGTGGAGGCATCGCATTGTATTTTTTTGGCTTTGCATCTTAGTTTTGAGGTCATCGGGAACTGATCGGGAATTGATTCTGTGGGTAGAATTAAGACTTTGGGCTTCACATGGTGTGGACCGAGAGAGGCTGGGTGTTGGTGATGGGTAGGTAGGAGCTTAGCATAGAATCTAAGGGTAGTAAAGAGCAGCTAACTGGTTGGGCTGGTGGGTGGATTAGCGGATGCAACCTCAGCAAGACTTGGAGAACTGGAAGTATAGTTGGGCAAAGAAACCTAATAGGATCCCTAGGGGGAGGAAGGGTATGACAAGGGTAGAGAAATGGCATTGGATTACGGGGAAGAGGGGAATGGGATGACATACCACGATAGGAGACTGGTCGGGTTAATGTTAGGGATACCTGCATGGCCTTGGCTGGGACTTGTTAACCTTATAGGGTATGTGAGGCATCAGAGAGGGAGGAGTGAAAAGATTAAATGGATATGGAGACTAGCCATGTCTCATGACTGGCCCATTGGCCATGCTACCCCCTTTTCTGAGCATAATTGGGTTAAGATTAAGAATGGAGAGAATGTCGGCATTGAAAATTCCAAGAAAGAGAGTCAAATGCTTCAAAGTCTGATGATAACACCTCTTTCTTATGAAGAGGAATTGAATGGTGCAGAGATTTCTCGACCAACAAGAGAAAGGGGTTGCAGAAGATGAGTCCAGGAGCCTACAAAGGCTAAAGACCCAAGCATGTCGGAACTCCACAGAGTGAGGAATTTAATTGAGCATCTCATTAGTGAAGTCGTCGCGGCATACCAGGAGGGAACAGAGGAAGGAATTCAAAATTTGTTAGAAGAATGGGAGGAAGAAATCAAGTAGAGCAGTGAGACAAAGGAGGACATTGAGAATTGAAGGACATTAGTCCAAGACCCTAGGAATACCAGAGGAAGGACAACCCAATTCAAGTAGACTTTATACCTCTACTAGCTTACAAAAATCCTGTTGGGGAAGGCCATGGAACGAATCTCAATGGGGATAGATCTCTCTCTCTAAGACATGCCAAACTACAAACAGGATTTGTAGCGAATCCAGTTCCAACTCCACAAGTAGGACATCTGATTGGACAGAATTCAAAGGCACATCCCATGCATCATTGAATTGACTAAGATGCTTGGAGAAATTATCAAGGATTCAGCACCAGTGGAATCGGCATCGGAAGAGAAATAGGGATAGTCAGTTTACCTGGCTTCTTTTTGTTTTTATATGCGGTTAGAACTTACTTTACATTATGCATACTTATGGATAGATAGACATATAGAGTCTTGTCATAAAAAAAGACATACTTGGCTTGGTTAGAAAGATTGAAACTTTATTGCTTTTGGATGACCTACAATGAGGATAGGTGGCCAACAAAATTGGTTTCCCATTGGGCAAGTTGAGGCCACCTAGCCAACCTATGTGGTGTAAATTTACCGATTATAAATAGAAAATGAAGGGTCCTGCCAAGCTTCACAAACAAATAAAAAAAAAAAAAAAAAAAATTGTCGCATACTTAACCAAAATGTATTTATGCACATCCAATTACAGAATTTATCAAGCCAAGGGACGTCACAAATTTCAAGTACCAAATTTCACTATTATATGATTAAAATAAAAGTGGAACATTTAAAAAAATAGAAATAGTTAAATATTATTAATTCAAAATTCAAAATAATTTAGACCTTTTTGTTTAATATAATTGTCTCATAAAAATAAATCAAATCTGTATGTTCAGTTAAATATAATTATGAAAATAATATTTAATAAATGTGATTGTTACAATTAATAATGTTGTTTGGTTTTACTCCATTAGGGATTGGAAGAACATGAAGAATTGGCTAGCATTAAGGAGTAGCTCTGCAATAAACTAAATCTTGCACTTTCAAGTAATCTAGCCATTCCAGGAACTATTGATATTTTCATTTCCTCTTCATGGTTTAAGTTAACTTATAAATTTTCTACTTCACTTGGAATTTACTAGTAATGTTGCATAGTATATTGCATAATGAAGTTTTGGCCAATAGATCATTTTGTATGTATCTAGTTTCCAATCTCGTAGACCACAGCAAGAGGGTTTGATATTATGTAATCTAGTATCAGTTTAATAAAAAAATCTTATTTACAAAAAAATAAATACATATATATAGATATAGATATATATATATAGATATAGATATATATATATTATATATATATATATATATATATTATATATATATTATATATATATATATATATATGAGATATATATAAACATGAATAGGTAATATTATATGTATTATTTTAGCAAAAATGCACCCAAAGGAAGTTATAAGAGTTATAAAAACTTGTAAGTTAATTTTGAAAGAGCCATACCTATGTGTTAGGCTCCAAATTTATATCTAAGTCTATCAAAAATTAAAAAAATTAAAATATTACAATTTTTTTGTAATATAGAGCTCGATAAAAACTCCTAACACCAAAAACAAAAGCAATACCCATCAATCCTATAGTGTTAAGCTTTGAAAGGGAGCCATGTACTACATTCACTGAAGAGGATCCAAAACTGCCAAAAGAGTGGTTGAGTATGGAACCAGGTGTCATCCAATGTTGAGTTTCGAGAGCAGGTTGTGAATTGCATCTATCTCATACTGGAGTTGTTTGATAAATTCTTGAAACTGGTTCAAAACTTCCATCCTTTTTTCCCAAGTGGAATTCTAGATTTGCTAGGCATATGCTAATAACTTAAGAGGGGGAGAAAATGTCAAGTATATCATCTTCCAAGAGGGGAGGGACAACTTGATTGGAACAAAGTTGCGAAGGGCCATCCCAACACCATGATCCAAGGAGAACCAAAGTAGATGAATGTGAAAGGAAGGAAGACATGAATCCACATAGAGGTGAGCATGCAAGGGGGGAGGCCAAAGATACCATAACCTCATGAGGATAAATATAGGGAGAATACAAACTTGTACCTTGTTGATCAAGGCCCATGAAGAAAAAATAATGAATCAATTGGACTGTCATGACAACCAAAGCATGCAAAATCCCACCTTTAGCAAGGGAGCAGTGTGGGAAGGGCATATAATAGAGTCTGAGTTAATGGAGTAGTACAGGGTGGCAGAGAAGGCATCTTATGCATGAATTTCATAAATTTCAAGGATGGTACATGTGTGATGGGTTAGTCAAGAGGATTAATAATATATCTTATCATAGGATGGGGGAAAGGATTTATGATTGTTGATAACTCGAAGCTCCATATTTTCGAGTAGAACCTTGTTAGCTTAATGATCCACTAACATGTTATTGTATCTCAAGGTAAAGAAAAAGGCTATCAAGGAGAAGAGAGAGAGGAGTCTAATGTAAGAAAAATAGATTTAATAGTTTAGTCTTTAATGTTGGTTGCTAGGTAAAGGTAACAAACAATATTTTTAGAGCTACCCATAAATTTTAGATTTTTCATTTCGGGAGATGACACTAGACCTATGCCCATTAGAAGGGCATACACTTCAGCTTGATTTTTGGATGCAATGCCAAAATTCCATGAATATGAGATTTCTATATTTCCTCCAAGACCATGAAACCCCTCCCCACTCTTGCATATACATTTTCTTTAAATTACAACTCTATAAACTTTATTATTTGTTAAATGAAAAAACTTGTGAGTGAAACAACTTCTTCTTCTTAAAAATTGTTGTTGTTGTTGTTGTTGTTGTTGTTGTTGTTGTTGTTATTATTATTATTATTATTATTATTATTATTTGTCTAGAGAAATTGGCAATTGGGGCAGTGTCATACTCACGTGACATGGGATCGATTTTGACTACTACCACTATAACCCCTAGGTGAACTCATACATGTACATGCCCTCACGCATAACTCACAAGATAAGTCTGGGGATATTTGAACCTTTAACCACATAATTTACATAAGACTTCATATCACAACCATCACCAATCGAACTACCCCACCTAAGAGCTTAAAATCAAATTAAGTTAAAATCTTAAATACTAAATTTTATTATTATATAATTAGAAAAGGAAAAAAAGCATTAAAAAGATCTAAATAATTAAGTTTTTCAATTCAAAATCCTAAAAAATTTAAAGCTTTTTATTTAACATTCCTAAAATAATTAAAATTTTCATATTCCTATAACTATGAAATTAATTATATATCTATATATATATATGACAAAGTTATCATCAATAAACTTCTGTGTTTTTTAAATGAAAAAAAATGTGATGATGACCTACTGAAATGATGAGATGACGATGATAGATTTTCCCCACACAAGAAAAATTGGTCTATTAACCTTAAAGAGTATTATTTATTTTATTTTATTTTATTTTATTTTATTTATTATTTATTTTATTCATTTTTTTTATTTTTTTATTTTTCAGAATTTTATGATGATGATGGCAATGACGACACTACGAATGTCTGTTAAGACCAAATTTGACCCATCAAACCTTAAAAGATTATTTAGCTTCCTTTAAAAATTTCTTTATATGATTGAAAAATATTAAAAGCATTCTAATATCACCATAATTTTGTTGAATTGAAATATTAGGAAGGTTGGGAATGTGATATATCTTTTGAAACTGAGATCTAATCTAGGTATATGGTGAACATTATAAGAGAAAGTGTTTTTCATCTTCAATTCACTTAGTGTCACTAAGATGACAAATTATTTCATCTTATGGCATTTTAGGAATTGTCCAATGCCTTGTTTCACTATGCAATTCATGAGAATTTGTTATTATTTTAATAATGTTGATTTTCTTCTTTACACTGGTTAAAATACAGAGATACTTTTGATCTTTTAAATTATGGTTATTCACTCCTTGTATAAAGGTCACATGTTTAGACTCTGACTTACATGTATCTACGAAAGAGTCGTAGATAAACACCTAAAAATTATAATAATAAGAATTGAAATCAACTCTATATTACACAAATATAAAATCACTAATTAATTTCTCTTATCACAATAATAATAAATAAAACAAATTAACATCAAATAACATAAAAATTATAATCAATAAACTTTGAATTTCTTGAAAGATGATAAAATATAAACCTAAATAATAATACCAATAAGAAATAAGTTTTTCAAAGTTGCACATGCACCAAACGATATTCTTTTGTTTATTGTGCTTAGAAAATAATCTAAGAATCTAAGATTGGGAAACGATATTCTTTAATGTAGAGTTTTGTTTGTTCCACTAAGAGGAGAATTGAAGACTAGAGAATTGGTTTTGCATAGCTATAGAGCTAACACTAAGAACAATAACATTTGCAAACTTATTTTATTGATGTTGAAATGAAAATCAATTAAATATACGAAGTGTAAATTATAGAAATAGATAGGTTGGTGACAATGGTATGTATGAGGTTGTGCCACTCCCTTAATCATGAAGGGGAGAATATTGATTTTAGTGTTTCACATGTTCTATCATGGAAAATATCATAATTATATGATATAGCTGGCAAGGGAGAAAGTTATTGTAAGTTTGGTAGAAGTTTTAAGACTCAACATCATTAATTAAAGGAGAGGAGAGTCCTTTGTGAAAGGAAATGGACCAATGTCATTAAAATTTGAAGTTGACCCTTACTCATAAAACACAAATTCATGATAACCAAATATTTTCACAGTGTGTTAATTTAGATTTATATAAATCACAAGAGTATTAATTTTAGAAGGAAATTTATGGTGGGTTGATTGGTTTGTGATTAAAATCAGGTGTCTAATGAATTAACCTAAGTTGAACAAAACATTTAGTCTATCAAAGGTGAGGTGGAGGATTGACTACGAATCCAAAAATACCTCACAAAAATAGTAGTAGATAACAATGGATAATATTCTAGAAAATGTCAAAAACAAAGGAGAAATTGGTACTCGCATAAACATTGTGAGAGAGCTAGTGACCTAATATGTTGCAAATTTTCAGTTTGCACGAATTTCATGCTTCCTCTACTCTCCAATAATTTAACTTCATTTTTTTGTCAGTAAAAAATTTCATTTCATTATGAGTAGAAGAAAATATACATTATGGTTTGCTCTAACCTGCCATTAAGGAAACTAGACCAGTGAAAGAACCAAGCTTTTTAAGCATCCACAAATTTATATTGTTTCTAGAAGACAAAATTATTATAAAAAAAACAATGAGGCTTAAGGCCTTAAAATACTAGCATGTCCAAATAACTAAAACATATAACATGAAAATAACCAGTAGGAGAGTGGACATAATGCATAAACATGTTTTATGAGACTTCGGTTCTTCGATAGCAGTGGGCTCTTTATTGTGTAGAATTTTGTAGAATTTTTCCTACAAATCAGCTAGCTTTGATACCATGTAGAACTTTTCTACAAATCAGCTAGCTCTGATACCATGTAGAAATTCCCACTGTAAATCAACCTGGTAATGCAATGTACTAAATCAAAACACTTGCTCTACTTCTACAAACAATTTAGCGGAAGCTTAATCAACCATGAGCAACATCAATAAGAACACATAACTTATAAGAAGGAATCAATCACACATAACACAGAAGAATTTACCCGGGGAAAGCACCTGCCTAAAGCCCCATCTATGTATTATAATACAAGTGGAAATATAGTCTGGATTGCACAAAGCCTTAGCTCGGAAGCTATCTAGCTCTCAGTACGATCCCTCTGCTGCTCATAGACAGTCAAAGGCTTCTCACAAACTATCTCCTCTACCCTCCAAGCCTGTTATTTCCTTGTGCAGTTTCCTTGGGGTCCAGTGTTGCCACCTGTGTGAATTGGCCTCTTCACACACTCACTAACCTCTGATCTAACTACACAAACCTGAAGGAGATAAATCCTCATCATGGATGAGCTTCTTTTATAGGAAAAATATTCATCCAACTTTTAGTACATTGTCCCTTCTCTGATTTCAACTAGGTCTCTGTCTGAAATGACATGCATGAGTTATTTAAGCTATAATATTTAGTTATCTGAAAATACTAGTTGTTACATGCATGCAAGCATTAACAAACTGAATCTCATTAATTTAACAACTTGTTAAATTAATCTAACTGGACTTGACTCAGTTCACTAAGCCAACTAATTACAACTCATCCTTATCTCTTTAACTGATGGATAAATTCATCAATTAATAGATAAATTGTTGCATGTCCTCACATAGACTTCAAGTTTGTTTTTCCTTAACTAATTAACTCATGGAGATTAATTAATTAATATTTTAAACTTATGTCAAGACCAAATCCATTTTTACTTCCTATAGTTAGACCAGGGACTGTTAAAAATAGGAAGGGACCCAGAAATGCTATTTTTAGAAGTTTCTATTTTTAGCAGTTTCATCTCTCACCCAAGGTGGCCAAAATTCTCATTGGCCAAACTGCTATTTTTAGACATGTTATTTTTAACATATCTATTTTTAGAACTTTCTAAATTTAGCATTTCTTGTTGCACAATTTCAATACTCCCTCTCAATAAGAAAGGCTTCCTCTCGAACCCGATCCTGTACCTCTGGAATGTTCTACATGCAACAAATCTACCTGATCTGATTGTTCCTGAAACTCTCAGAACCAAAACACTCCCAACTAACCACTCCGTTGGGCTAGAAACATACTCTGATGTTGAAGCTCTACCTGGTGCTGAAAAGTGCTCCCTCTCTGATCTCTATGCTACTTGCAACATCTCCATGCATCTTGCACCGTTGCACCTTTCTTTGTGCTACCCTGCACTGTGGAACACACTTGTGCCTCTCACATTGTTGCAGCCTGCATGCTATGCACTGTTCTGGGATTCCCTGCATTGTAGCTCTCTCTGTCGCTCCATCCACATCTGTCTCTACCCAATCAGTCAGTTCCTGCTACTCCACATCGAGGCTCCCGCAACAAGGTCTCATCCAAGAGGTTGGGTACCTCAAGGATCCTGCCCCTCCTCCTTGGGATGATCACTCTATATCACCCCACATCCTACCTCGAGGTATGGCTGCATTTGATCCCTCTGCCCACCTGGCTCGAAGTTTTCCCCTACTAGAGGTCTCTGCATGAGTAGATGTATCTACTCGATCTCCACTCAGCTTCCCCTGTTGTGGATGCTCCACAACCTCCTGAAGCTGCTACACCAATCGTGGCTCCTCCACAATCGTCTGAGACTTCTTTTGGCGCTGCATGTTGAGAGGTAATATACTCTCCCTCTCAACCACCAAGTATCTAACCTTTGCCTTACTCCTCAAGGCTTTGCATGCATCTTGTACTTCAAGTTCATACAGGTTCTTGGCTAGCACACCAATCTATTTCCACTTTCCTGCCGTCATGAAATTTTTTAGAAAAAGAGTTGACTTTAAATCAGTGATATCTCCCTCATCCGAACTCCGATTTAGCTTTTCTTTTTTTTCTTTTTTTTGGGTATTTTTCCGCAAAGAATACAAATCTGCTATTTATTTATGAAAATTTTGTACATAAATTTTCAAAACTGCTCTGCAAACTCTCGACCCAAAACTCAAAACTTTGAAATCTCCTCTCAGTATATTGTTCTCTCCTTAATCACCTATGCTCAGCTACCATGTAGAATTTTGTAGAATTTTTCCTACAAATCAACAAGCTTTGATACCATGTAGAACTTTTTCTACAAATCAGATAGTTCTGATACCATGTAGAAATTCCCACTTTAGATCAACCTGGTAATGCAATGTACTAAAGCAAAACACTTGATCTACCTCTACAAACAATTTAGCGGAAGCCTAATCAACCATGAGAAACATCAATAAGAACACATATAACTGATAAGAAGGAATCAATCACACATAACACGGAAGAATTTACCCATGGAAAGCACTTGCCTAAAACCCCATCTATGTATTATCATACAAGTGGAAATATAGTCTGGATTACACAAAGCCTTAGCTCGGAAGCTATCCAGCTCTTAGTACAATCCCTCTGCTGCTCATAGACAGCCAAAGGCTTCTCACAAACCTTCTCCTCTGCCCTCCAAGCCTCCTATTTCCTTGTACATTTTCCTTGGGGTCCAGTGCTGCCACCTCTGTGAATTGGCCACTTCACACACTCACTAACCTCTGATCTAACTGCAAAAACCTGAAGGAGATAAATCCTCATCATGGATGAGCTTCCTTTATAGGAAAAATATTCATCCAACTGATAGTACATTGTCCCCTCTCTCATCTCAACTGGGTCTCTGTCTAAACTGACATGCATGATTTATTTAAGCTATAATATTCAGTTATCTGAAAATACCAGTTGTTACATGCATGCAAGCATTAACAAACTGAATCTCATTAATTTAACAACTTGTTAAATTAATCTAACTGGACTTGACTCAATTAACTAAGCCAACTAATTACAACTCATCCTTATCTCTTTAACTCATGAATAAATTCATCAATTAATAGATAAATTGTTGCATGTCCTCACATTGACTTCAAATTTGTTTTTCTTTACTAATTAACTCATGGAGATTAATTAATTAATATTTTAAACTTCTATTAAGACCAAATTCGTTTTTACTTCCTATAGTTAGACCAAGGACTGTTAAAAATAGGAAGGGTCCCGGAAATGTTATTTTTAGAAGTTTCTATTTTTAGCAGTTTCAGCTCTCACCCAGGGTAGCCAAAATGCTTATTGGCCAAACTACTATTTTTAGACATGTTGTTTTTAGCATATCTATTTTTAGCACTTTCTAAATTTAGCATTTCTTGTTGCACATTTTTCAACACTCCCTGTCAACAAGAAAGGCTTCCTCTCAGATCCGATCCTATATTTCTAGAATGTTCTGCATGCAACACATCTACCTGATCCGCTTGTTCCTGAAACTCTCAGAACAAAAACACTCCCAACTGACCACTTTGTTGGGCTAGAAACATACCCTGTTGCTGAAGCTCTACCTGCTGCTGATAAGTGCTCCCTCTCTGACCTTTGTGCTACTGCAACATCTCCATGCATCTCGCACTGTTGCACCCTTCTTTGTGCTACCCTGCACTGTGCAACAAACTTGTGCCTCTCGCATTGCTACAGCCTGCATGCTATGTGATGTACTAGGATTCCCTGCACTGTAGCTCTCTCTGTCGCTCCATACACATCTGTCTCTACCCAATCAGACAATTCCTACTACTCCAAGTCGAGGCTCCCGTAGCAAGGTCTCATCCAAGAAGTTGGGTACCTCAAGGATCATGCCCCTCCTCCTTGGGATGATCACTCTATATCTCCCCACTTCCTACCTGAAGGTATGGCTGCATGTGATCCCTCTGCCCACCTGGCTCGAAGTTCCCCCCTACTAGAGGTCTTTGCATGAGTAGATGTCTCTACTTGATCTCCACTCAACTTCCCCTGTTGTGGATGCTCCACAACCTCCTGAAGCTACTGCACCAATCCTGGCTCCTCCACAATCATCTGAGACTTCTTCTTGCACTGCATATTGAGACGTAATATACTCTCCCTCTCATCCACCAAGTATCTAAACTTTGCCTTGCTCCTCAAGGCTTTGCATGCATCTTGTACCTCAAGTGCATACAGGCTCTTGGCTAGCACACCAATCTATTTCCACTTTCCTGTTGTCATGAAATTTTCTAGAAAAAGAGTTGATTTTAAATCAGCGATATCTCCCTCATCCGAACTCCGATTCAGCCGATTTTTATTTTATTTTGGGTATTTTTCCACAAGGAATCCAAATCTGTTATTTAATTCTAAGAATTTTGTACTTAAATTTTCAAATCTGCTCTGCAAAATCTTGGCCCAAAACTCAAAACTTTGAAATCTCCTCTCAGTATATTGTTCTCTCCTCAATCACCTGTGCTCCGATACCATGTAGAATTCTGTAGAATTTTTCCTACAAATCAGCTAGCTTTGATACCATGTAGAACTTTTTCTACAAATCAACTTGCTCTGTTACCATGTGGAAATTCCCACTATAGATCAACCTGATAATGCAATGTACTAAAGCAAAACACTTGATCTACTTCTACAAACAATTTAGCGAAAGCTTAATCAACCATGAGCAACATCAATAAGAACACATATAACTAATAACAAAGAATCAATCACACATAACACAGAATAATCTACCCGGGGAAAGCACCTGCCTAAAACCCCATCTCTATATTATCATACAAGCAGAAATATAGTCTGGATTACACAAAGCCTTAGCTCGGAAGCTCTACAGCTCTCAGTATATTCCCTCTGCTACTCCTAGACAATTAAAGGCTTCTCACAAACCTTCTCCTCTGCCCTCCAAGCCTCCTATTTCCTTGTGCAGTTTCCTTGGGGTCCAGTGCTGCCACCTGTGTGAATTGGCCTCTTCACACACTCACTAACCTCTGATGTAACTACACAAACCTGAAGGAGATAAATCTTCATCATGTATGCACTTCCTTTATAGGAAAAATATTCACCCAATTGATAGTACACTGCCCTTCTCTAATCTCAACTAGGTCTCTGTCTGAACTGACATGCATGAGTTATTTAAGCTATAATATCAGTTATCTGAAAATACTAGTTGTTACATGCATGCAAGAATTAACAAACTAAATCTCATTAATTTAACAACTTGTTAAATTAATCTAACTGGACTTGACTCAGTTAACTGAGCCAACTAATTACAATTCATCCTTATCTCTTTAACTAATGGATAAATTCATCAATTAATAGATAAACTGTTGCATGTCCTCACATAGACTTCAAGTTTGTTTTTCCTTAACTAATTAACTCGTGGAGATTAATTAATTAATATTTTAAAATTCTGTTAAGACCAAATTATTTTTTACTTCCTATAGTTAGACGAGAGACTACTAAAAATAGGAAGGGACCCAGAAATGCTATTTTTAGAAGTTTCTATTTTTAGTAGCTTCACCTCTCACCCAAGGTGGCCAAAATGCTCATTGGCCAAACTACTATTTTTAGACATGTTATTTTAGCAGATCTATATTTAGCACTTTCTAAATTTAGCATTTCTTGTTGCACATTTTTCAACACTCCCTCACAACAAGAAAGGCTTCCTCTCGAACTCGATCCTGTACCTCTAGAATGTTCTGCATGCAACACATCTACCCGGTTAGATTGTTCTTGAAACTCTTAGAACAAAAACACTCCCAACTAACCACTCTATTGGGCTAGAAACATACTCTGATGTTGAAGCTCTACCTACTACTGACAAGTGGTCCCTCTCTGGCTTTTGCACCACTGAAACATCTCCATGCATCTCACACCGTTGCACCCTTATATGTGCTACCCTGCATTGTGCAACACACTTGTGCCTCTCGCATTGCTACAGCCTTCATGCTATGCGTTGTCTTGGGATTCCCTGCAATGTAGCTCTTTCTATCGCTCCATCCACATCTGTCTCTACCCAATCATGTAGTTCCTTCTACTCCACATCGAGGCTCCCGTAGCAAGGTCTCATCCAAGAAGTTGGGTACCTCAAGGATCCTGCCCCTCCTCCTTGGGATGATCACTCTATATCGCCCTACCTCCTACCTGGAGGTATGGGTGCATGTGATCCCTCTTCCCACCTAGCTCGAAGTTTCCCCCTACTAGAGGTCTCTACATGAGTAGATGTCTCTACTTGATCTCCACTTAGCTTCCCCTTGTGTGGATGCTCCACATCCTCCCGAAGCTGCTACAGCAATCGTGGCTCCTCCACAATCATCTGAGACTTCTTGTAGCACTGCATGTTGAGAGGTAATATACTCTCCCTCTCAACCACCAAGTATCTAACCTTTTCCTTGCTCCTCAAGGCTTTGCATGCATCTTGTATCTCAAGTGCATACTGATTCTTGGCTAGCACACCAATCTATTTCCACTTTCTCGTTGTCACGAAATTTTCTAGAAAAAGAGCTGATTTTAAATCAGCAATATCTACCTCATCCAAACTCCGATTTAGCCTCTCTTTTTTTGGGTATTTTTCGGCAAGGAATCCAAATCTGCTATTTATTTCTAAAAATTTTGTATAGAAATTTTCAGATCTACTCTGCAAACTCTCGGCCCAAAACTCAAAACTTTGAAATCTCTTCTTAGTATATTGTTCTCTCCTTGATCACCTGTGCTCCGATACCATGTAGAATTTTGTAGAATTTTTCCTACAAATCAGCTAGCTTTGGTACCATGTAGAACTTTTTCTACACATCAGCTAGCTCTGATAACATGTAGAAATTCCCATTGTAGATCAACCTGGTAATGCAATGTACTAAAGCAAAACACTTGATCTACTTCTACAAATAATTTAGCTGAAGCTTAACCAACCATGAGCAACATCAATAAGAACATAGATAACTGATAAGAAGGAATCAATCACACATAACACAGAAGAATTTACTCGGGGAAAGCACCTACCTAAAACCCCATCTCTGTATTATCATACAAGTGGAAATATAGTCTGGATTACACAAATCCTTATCTCAGAACCTATCCATATTTCAATACATCCCTCTGCTACTCGTAGATAGTTAAAGGCTTCTCATAAACCTTCTCCTCTACCCTCCAAGCCTCCTATTTCCTTGTGCAGTTTCCTTGGGGTCCAGTGTTGCCACCTGTGTGAATTGGCCTCTTCAAACACTCACTAACCTCTGATCTAACTACACAAACCTGAAGGAGATAAATCCTCATCATGGATGAGCTTCCTTTATAGGAAAAATATTCATCCAACTGATAGTACATTGTCCCTTCTCCGATCTCAACTGGGTCTCTGTCTGAACTAACATGCATGAGTTATTTAAGCTATAATATTCAATTATCTGAAAATATCACTTGTTACATGCATGCAAGCATTAACAAACTGAATCTCATTAATTTAACAACTTGTTAAATTAATCTAACTGGACTTGACTCAATTAATTGAGCCAACTAATTACAACTCATCCTTATCTCTTTAACTGATGGATAAATTCATCAACTAATAGATAAATTGTTGCATGTCCTCACATAGACTTCAAGTTTATTTTTTCTTAACTAATTAACTCATGGAGATTAATTAATTAATATTTTAAACTTCTATTAAGACCAAATTCGTTTTTACTTCCTATAGTTAGACCAAGGACTGTTAAAAATAGGAAGGGTCCCGGAAATGTTATTTTTAGAAGTTTCTATTTTTAGCAGTTTCAGCTCTCACCCAAGGTAGCCAAAATGCTTATTGGCCAAACTACTATTTTTAGACATGTTGTTTTTAGCATATCTATTTTTAGCACTTTCTAAATTTAGCATTTCTTGTTGCACATTTTTCAACACTCCCTCTCAACAAGAAAGGCTTCCTCTCAGATCCGATCCTATATTTCTAGAATGTTCTGCATGCAACACATCTACCTAATCCGCTTGTTCCTGAAACTCTCATAACAAAAACACTCCCAACTGACCACTTTGTTGGGCTAGAAACATACCCTGTTGCTGAAGCTCTACCTGCTGCTGATAAGTGCTCCCTCTCTGACCTTTGCGCTACTGCAACATCTCCATGCATCTCGCACCATTGCACCCTTCTTTGTGCTACCCTGCACTGTGCAACAAACTTGTGCCTCTCGCATTGCTACAGCCTGCATGCTATGTGATGTACTAGGATTCCCTGCACTGTAGCTCTCTCTGTCGCTCCATACGCATCTGTCTCTACCCAATCAGACAGTTCCTGCTACTCCAAGTCGAGGCTCCAGTAGCAAGGTCTCATCCAAGAGGTTGGGTACCTCAAGGATCATGCCCCTCCTCCTTGGGATGATCACTCTATATCTCCCCATTTCCTACCTGGAGGTATGGCTGCATGTGATCCCTCTGCCCACCTGGCTCAAAGTTCCCCCCTACTAGAGGTCTCTGCATGAGTAGATGTCTCTACTTGATCTCCACTCAACTTCCTATATTGTGGATGTTCCACATCCTCCTAAAGTTGTTGCACCAATCCTGGCTCATCCACAATCGTCTAAGACTTCTTCTGGCGCTGCATGTTGAGAGGTAATATACTCTCCCTCTCAACCACCAAGTATCTAACCATTGCCTTTCTCCTCAAGGCTTTGCATGCATCTTGTACCTCAAGTGCATATAGGTTCTTGGCTAGCACACCAATCTATTTCCACTTTCCTGTCGTCACGGAATTTTCTAGAAAATGAGTTGATTTTAAATCAGTGATATCTCCCTCATCCGAACTTCGATTCAGCCGTTTTTTTTTTTGGGTATTTTTCCATAAGGAATCCAAATCTTCTATTTATTTCTAAAAACTTTGTACAAAAATTTTCAGATCTACTCTACAAACTCTCGGCCCAAAACTCAAAACTTTGGAATCTCCTCTCACTATATTGTTCTCTCCTTGATCACCTGTGCTCCAATACCATGTATAATTTTGTAGAATTTTTCCTACAAATCAGCTAGCTTTGCTACCATGTAGAACTTTTTCTACAAATCAACTAGTTCCGATACCATGTAGAAATTCCCACTATAGATCAACCTCATAATGCAATGTACTAAAGCAAATAACTTGATCTACTTCTACAAACAATTTAGCGGAAGCTTAATCAACCATGAGCAACATCAATAAGAACAAATATAACTAATAAGAAGGAATCAATTACACATAACACAGAAGAATTTACCCGGGGAAAGCACCTGCCTAAAACCCCATCTCTGTATTATCATACAAGTGGAAATATAGTCCAGATTATCAAATACTGTGCATGCATTAATTGAGTCTTCCCCTAGTATACCTGACATATATCCATTCTACAAATTCACCTGCAATCTAAATATCTTATAGACATTCCCACCCAACTTTTATGCCATGGTTTGCCTCAACAATTTATTCATGAAGTTGAGGTGAGGTCTGCTCTTTATATCTCCTTGGTGAGACCTATGCTCTCTATTAAGCTCGGTCATTCACATCACAATAATAGATAGCACCCCTATGTAACCTAGATCTATATCGAGGCATTCTTGGTTGTCTTATAATGCCAAGGTTAAAACCCATTCTCAGTAAAGCAATGTTAAGAGGGAAATGGACTTTAGGAAGACTAAGAGGAGAGTTAATTAGAGCTAGGTACTCTCAGGCCTAAAGTGCATCTAGAAAATAGGTGAGATGAAGCAAGGAGTTTTGCACCAAGTCTTCACAACCTAAACTAAGCTAAATTCAAAGAAATACCATGAGTTGAAAACGGGAGAGATGATAATGCACAAAAGCAAGGGACGACAAACTGAGGGAAGTGAACCAGAGCAGCACTGACATGAAAGCTCAAGAAGGAGGCAAGCTCTATGGCTTAAGGGAATAAATTGGAAGAATAATATGAAAGTCATGGTGAATCCTTGGCCCAAATAGAAACATCAAATTAATATAGAGATTCCTCATTGGGCTTCAAATTTACAGACAAAATTGGAGTTTCTTTGTTGCAAAAAACCAATGTTGTACCATGCACCCATGAACATCATTAATAGAGTATTGTAATAGAGGATCAATCAAGAATTCACACTTGACTCATGCCAAATCTAGTTGGAGTCTAGGTCATAGGCTCTCCACCTCCATGAATGAAGAATTTGCATGATGCACTAGTCCTGCAATGATGCACAAGGCCTTGTCATGATCCCTCCAACTTCACCTTTAGGAATCAACATGAATGCCATGGCATCCAACATTAACCTCTGATGACATATGTTTTGGATTATTGGTTGAAAGTAAGTGTCTTCATGCAATCAAATAGTTAAGTAGGCCTAGAAAACTTATATCCCAACTCAATAGTGAATATCATTATGCTTCAGGGCAATAATCCCTTCTCAACAAAGTTAGGGCTTAGTTTTTGGTTCAAATTTTAATGTTTGCTAATACTTAAGTTGAAATTAAAGAGTATCAAGTCTCTAGTACTTCAATCTATGTGAAGTGAAATTATCATGCTAAACTTGATAACTATGTTGAATACATGGACAACCATTCATGGAAAATCTTAGGGGCTAATGTTCGCCCAATGGGCTAATTTTCCATGATTTTTCCACCAAAAAGGTTCCCCAATTTCCAATCTTATAAAAGACGATTCGCCCAAATTTTGAGAATATAAAATTATTTTACCTTAAAAATCGCCAACATTATATAGAGACTATATATAAAATCATTATAAATTTGAATAATTTTACAGTATATCAATAAACATTTTATAGTTTGCATATTAGAGATTAGTGAGATTTGCCAATGTTTTTAAACTTCAAGAAAATTTTCCTTACAATGATTTCAAGTCATTATAAATAAAAATTAAATTTCCTACTCCAAAAGGGAAAAAATTACAATCACACTCTTATAATGATGAGTGACAACTTTGAATAATTCAAGTAAGGGACTTTTCTTTATAAAAGAGTTGTGAGGGAAGTATAGTTATTGGTTTTTTTCATGCACCTATTTCAACCAGCGAGGTGTGCCATTTTAGGTAGGTTAATTTATTTACAACATAACTATAGATATACAATAGCAATAGAGTCATAGCCTAGCCCAAACATGGGTGCAATGATAGAGTTAGTTTACCTCTATTGAAGGAGTTAGTTTTTGACATGCCTCGGCATTTTTATATGGATCAAGAAATTTGGAATCTTGTTGTAGACATAGTTACTCTATAAATTTCTACAACTAAGAATGTGAAAGGAAATTTTCTACCCTTCTTAGCTAATGGAAGTGATTAGGGCATATGGTCAAATAATTGAATGAATGCATACATATTTGGACAAGAAGGATGATGTGGTTTGCTAAAGAACAAGGGTTTAACTAGGGAGGGATTCCATGATCTATAAACTAGCAAAGGAAACACATTATAAGAAGTTATATAATTCAATTAAAAAAAACTCAATAAAAATTGTATCCACAAAAAATTCCCCAAAAAACACTAGCAATATTTGCATTCAACTAACCAAAAAAAATTGAAATAAAATTAGACTTGTATACAATTTTGTAGTACCTATTGAAGGGAAATTCTCCACAATCTATAGCAAAAACTTCTCCAATGCTAATTTAATTTTCCACCTATTGAGACACCTCTGTTGGAGTAGTGTTTTGGGTACAAGTTTTGGGAATAACGTTGAGGAGCACCGCACAGGAAGGCCAGCCAAGGGTTAGTGAACGGGAATATGAAGAATAAGGAAAGTCATCAGGATTATTTTGTATGTTTTCCCATAGTAATGTTTACCACCCATATTAATATTTTACTACTAAAGGGTTTTTGGTCAACTTGTAACCAAATATAAATCTATAAATAGATCAAAGCTGCAAAGTAAAATATATGTGTTTTTTGATGTCTTGTCTTGTCTTAGGTTTCTGATGTATGTTTGTGATAGTCATGCAATGTAATGAGAAATGGAATAGGATGATGAGTCACAATGGAAACAATTGTAATGGAAAAGTCATAATATTAACAAAAGGATTTGTTTTGGTTTATTTTGTGTCTTTTGCACATTACGTGATGACTTGTCTATATGATTCTAGTAAATCTATGATACTACGTAGAATAAGGGTATACCTCCTTTTCTTTTATTAAATGATAACAAGAAATAATGTATTGAATATGGTAGTGATAGTGTAATGTCTCTGTCTCATTCATCACTGCAGAATTTCCCAGGTTCCTGTAGTCTCCCATAGATGCCTCGAGTGAGACCTTACCTACTTGCAAGTGTTACCAAAAGGTTGGGTGCTTGAGGGGCTTTGTTGGAAAATTCATTCCAAACTCAGGTTTCCCCTCTATGCACTAACAAATGATTCCATTGTCGGGACCAAGGTTTGTGACTAAAGGGGATCTAGAGGCCTACTAAGGAAGAGATACAATAGTAGGTGGAGACAAAAGAGCACAAGTTTGACGTAGAACAAACTAGAAATCAACGGATCGGTCCTGAAAAATGGATGCAAAGGTATGCTTTTACATGTTTTCATGAAATTTTCTTTATTGCATTTCCAATCATCTTGGACGAGTGCTTACAAAGGTTGGAAAAAGAAAACAAAACTTGGTGCCCTATTATACCATGTAGCTAGACTCCATAATTAATCCAAAGGGTAAACTCTGTAAGTAACAATATTTCTCACACAATCGAATTTTGCCTAAATAGTATATTGGAAAGGCATATTATTGAGTTTGCTATAGAGGGTACTCAGTGATACAATGCAACCAAAAGGGAATTATTTAAGGGACCATGAGGAAAATTCTTGACATCATTTTTTACCTAGATAAAGATATTATTGTGTGACAAAGGAGTCATCTCATTGGAATCTGATACCATGAGTTGCTAAATTTTCTTTACATGCAATGGGGAAACTAGGGACTAATCAAAGGATGGCTTGAGGGAAAAAAGGTGAGGGATACAGTAAATAACGAGTAAATAATGGATGAGATGAGGATATTGAGGCATCATAGACACAGAAGCACAATAAATACAAGGGTAAGAGTGCACACATCAATTTAAGAGGAGAATGCAATGAAAGAAGTGAGCGGAGTGTTATGCAGTGGAATGCGATTTCGACATAGTTATGAGAAAAATGGAGAGATCTATGTTAGAACTTGTGACAGACAAAAGATAACAATGAAAATCATAAAAGGAGTAAGAAGGTAGCACAATAGTGAAGATTGGGAGGTTAGTGATCAAGAAGAAGAGATCAATGCAGACCACGTGCCTAATGAAGTATCGTGCATAGGAGATAATGAAAGGAGAAAGAATAAGGAAGAAAATCATCATCTCAACTTAGGACAAGAATAACCAATGTATCCCAATGACCCTATTCAAACCATACCTTGTGTTGAACCCATGACCCCACACACGTCTCCAACTCAAGAGGTAAGATCTATTAACAACTTGTTGCATACACTTTTAGTCAAAAAAGGAAGTAAGGATAGTATAGAAGATAGTAAAAGTAGTGGAAGTGGTAAAACAAAAGTGGCAGAACCCAAGGCACCAAAAGTCAGTCATGATTATATCAAGATAAAATCACATAATATAAAATGATGAGCATTGATCCTACTTTGTGAATTCCTTTCTTCCATGGAAATGGGACGAAGATCCTAAAAAACGTCACTTTGTTTTTGAAGTTATATGGATTGTTAAACAAGTTCAAGACTAACCAACAAAGGTTGCGCAGCTGGAAACCACCTTCAAATATCACACACTAACTTGGTTTATGAAATATAAGGCTACTGCGCCAGCAGGAAAAGCAAGGACATTAGGGGACATCAAGCAAGAAGTGTTGAAAGAATTACAAAAGTCTAAATTAAAGTCCCAATGCATTAGATAAATCAAGAAGATCAAGCATAACCCTAATGAATCATTATGGGAATTTTAGAGAGGTTTAGGGTGTTGCTGGATCGATTGACATTTCAAATTCCAAATGCACATCATAAGGAATGGTTCATTGTAGGACGGTTGCCTCATATACACATCCCATTAACTCAAAAAAAGAATGTGTTGCAGTCGAAAGCCCTAGAAATTTATATGAAATAAGAATCATCTCCTGCAAGAAGCAAAAACAACATGGGAATGGTTCAGGTTCAGTCACAACTAGCAGCATTGACAATACAATTACAAGACTTACCTAAAGGTAAGGAAAATCATGAGGAATTCTAGTGTGCCATACGTAGGAAAGAAGGCCACAATAGAAATGAGTGCGCAATTATGACAGAATACATGGCTATAGGGGCTACAAACTATCTAGTGCTAGGCAAGGGCCTATGGTGCAAAATTTGTAGAGTTTGGGGTCATCCACCAACAACCTATCCTATGATGTAGAAATACCAAATATTAGTCAGAACTCTTTTCTACAACTTTTGAAAATTGGTGGGACATGACATAAATACATGTTGTGAGCAGGAGTTGATGAGGGGGTGCACTTTTGATGCATATAGGGAACAAGAGGAAAAAGGGACTGAAGGAGAAGCATATACCTACAACCAACAAAGAAACTATAATTAGTTAGGTAGAGACCAAGGTTTCCAAGGCATAGGATGAGGAGGGTTTGGAAGAGGTAGGGGCCTGGTAATTTACTATAATTGCACATAGCCAAGACATATTGCATGAGATTTCCCTAATCCTTGCATAACTTGTACATAGTACAAACAATTGGATCATGCTATGGAGGATTTTCCTTAGAACATTGCAAAGTGGCATGAGAAGAGAAGCTAGAATGTACAAATGATAGTTGATGAAGTGCACAAATATCATCCACAACTAGGATCAGTTGCATTCAAAGGAACTAAAGCTGGAGAAAACACAGTTGGACAAGGATGATAGCCACACAAATGGGTAAGAAAAGTTGTAACATTGACTCCAAAGTTTGATCCTGTAAAAGAAAATGAAACATAAGGAATCTAGAAGGGAATTGGTTGCGACAAAATGGGTTCCATCAAGTTCAACTACATTCCAAGTGCTACTTGTATATGATATGCTCCTAGTATATGAAAAATATGCACTTGGAGGAACTATTGAAGACGTAAGGCCAATTAAAAATTTCTTGAAAATTTTCTTAGAGATAATAAAGGATGAATCAGCCCTAAACAAATAATGTAGAATGATTGACCAATGCACACAAGAATGAGAAGTGCCTACTGTGAAGAGCCCCCCACACATATTTAGACAATTTATGTGCAAGAACAGGATGAATAGAGAATTTGTATTTAGCACATGGATAGGAGATTATGACATGGACAATATTATTTTATACTTAGGCTTAGATGTGAATATCCTCATGCAAATGACATAGAAAATGATCGGGAGACCAAAGTCAACTTAGTCACCATCTAGCTGAGATTAGAAAACCAATACGGGATACATTGATGGAGTCAAAAGTATTGTTGATGTTGAATTCGTAGAGATTGTGGATGATACCAACTTGAATCATACTTTACTAGGAATTTACTAGTATTTTTATAAGCAAGCCATATTCAACCTAAACAAAAGGAAAATGATCATTGAATCAGGAGATTTGAGGGTCACTACGTTGTTAGATCCAACAAAGGGAGACTACTACATGGAGCCTATAAGAGAAGGCTTCAATGCAAAAGACATAGACAACATTTATAATGTGGTTGTGCGAAGAGATGATTATGTCAACCCAACTGCAGATGGTGTGTTGAGTTGGTGTAGCATTAATTCTTATCCCTCAAATTAAGATGAAGCACAAGTGAGAATTGGAAATAGAGATTGCATGAAGTATCCATCAGGAGGTGTGTATATATTACTTATGTTGTACATTGGATTATAAAAGAGGTATGCAATCCCCCAAAGTTTGATGGAGTTTCAAATGTATATTCCTTTGTGAAAGAATTTGAGTCACAGGTATCCAAATAGTTGAATACAAGAATTTGATGTAGCCTGAATAGGAAACTCCTATGTCTTGGTGGGTTGCACACAAAGACAAGATGGAAAATTGGCAAACATGTAGGCATCTCCTACAAATCAAGTTTGGGTGGGATACAAAGGACATTGGATCTAGGTATAAAAAGTTGAGTTTCCCAACCACCCACCTTAAAGGTTACATCGTAGCATGGACTAAGAAGAAGATACTAGAAGCAGAATGGGTACATTTGGTCATCCATACATTGGATATTATCCCTAGATATTGGTATACAGAGTTAGAATTATGTAAAGGAACAACAAATTGGGGAGAAATGACTCAAAAATTTAAGGCAAGTTTCAGCTTTGAATCAAATGATCCTTCATTTGATATAACTATGCAGAATATCAAAGAGAATATTTTTTCACTAGAAGATCAGACCACACAGAAATCAGTACCCTTGTGCTTCATCCACAAACATTCTCAAATTGTTAAACAATTCATGGAATGCTACAATGTCACATAAGAATGTGAAGAAGAAGATGACACAAGAAACCTACAATTACTAGAAACATAATGGGAGTGCGCAATAGCAAATCCAAATATAAAATTTACATATTATGAAAAATACATTAAAACATGCAAGGTGAACATTAGAACTTAACAAAATCAAAGATCACAATTATTGGAGACTATTATGATGAAGAAACAATAAGAAAGATTGATGATTTGTTGCGCGAATACCGGGACCTATTCCCAACTACCTTTTAGGAGATGAAAGGGATAGCTAAGGAGCTAGTAGAAATGAAAATCCCATTGAAATAGGGTACAAAGAAACTCAGACAAAGACCTTATAGGCTGAATCTAGTACATGAGAAAAAAAGTGAAGAATGGGCTAGATCGAATGTTAGAAGTTGGGACAATTAAACCAATGGAATAATTTGAATGGATAAGCCCATTGGTAGTGTAGGAAAAGAAGATAGGGGAGATCATAATCTGTGTGGACTTGAGGAATTTGAATGATGTTTGTGTGCATGACCCATTTCCTAACCCATTTACAAATGAAGTATTAGAGAATGTACGAGGACAGGAAGCCTACTCTTTTATTGATAGATTCAGGCTACCATCAGATTAAGATTGTGTTAGAAGACAAACCCATAACTACTTTTGTGAAAGAGTTGGGAGATTTTCAGTATATTGTCATGCCTTTAGGTCTAAAGAATGTACCAGTAGTATTATCCATAGTCATGGTAGCAACATTCAAATATTTTATCCATAAGTTTCTAGAAGTATATTTGGATGATTAGATAGCATTTAGCCTTTTAAATAAGAAAATTGAGGTTTTGCGTTTGATTCTTGATAGATGTAGACAATTAAAGATCTCACTAAATTTGAAGAAATGCATATTTTTCTTGCCATTTGGTATTATGTTGGGTCATGTAGTATGCAAGCAAGGCTTGTTGGTTGAACCTGCAAAAATTGTTTTCAAAGTAGATCTTCCTCCACCTACCTTAGTGTGAAAATTATGCGCAAATCTAGGTCATATGAGCTACTATAGGAATTTCATAAGGGGATATGTGTGGACAACAAGCCCCTTAGAAAAGTTGTTGAGAAACAAGACTAATTTTTTATGGGATGAAATGTGTCAAAAAGCTTTGGATCCTTAAAGGAAAAGTTGGTTACTGCATCAATTTTAGTTTTTCCAAATTGAGGGAAATAATTTCATGTTCATGTTGATGCATCTTCCATAGCTTTGGGCACAATTTTAGCTCATCTAGGAGAAGGGGACATAGATCACCTCATTGCATTTGCCAGTAGAAAATTTTCAACTGCTTAATAGAATTATACTAATATAGAATGAGAAGGTTTGTCAATGGTGTATGCACTATAGAAATTTAGACACTACCTGCTTGGGTCACACTTCAAGATGTACACTGATCATTTTGCATTGAGGTACATCGTCAACAAGACAATTTTTGGGGGATGGGGGGGATATGTAGATGTTTGATTCTTTTTCAATAATATGACTTTGAGGTAATTGTGTAACCAAGGAGACTTAATGCAGGACCAGATCATTTTTCGTGCATATTAATAGGAGAACATGTAGGGAATATTGATGGTAATCTAATAGAAGCACACTTGTTCATGGTAAGAATGGTTGATTTCTACTTCACATACATTATCCAATTCCTAAGAATAGGAGTAGCCCCATCAAAGTATACAATTGTGCAAAAGAAACAACTAGTGGTAAAGGAAACAAATTATGAACTCATAACAAGATGACTATACAAGTTACGTGCAAATGGCATACTTCAACATTGTGTGTTAGCACATGAAAGGCCCTTGATATTTTCAAAAGAACATGAAGGATTTGTAGGAGTCATATATAGGAAATGTTATTGTGCAGAAGATTTTGTGTGAAAACTTTGGTACCCCACTCTCCATAAGGATGCCAAGGAATTCTATCATAACTGTGATGTATATCAACAATTTAGGAAACCATATAGAAGGCATGAAATTCCCTTGTTTCCATAGGTGACATTACAATCATTTGATAAATGGGCAATAGACATCATCGAACATATCAACCCACCAGCAAAATTATCAAGATCTCAGTATATAATAAATGTGACAGATTATGTTACTAGATGTGGTCCGGATTTAGACAGGAATGCAACAAATTACAAAGATAACCATAAACACATTGATGCAGTGGAAATAATACTTCATTTCATTAATGTAAAACACTAAAATATGCTTACAAACAGAAATGGAAATAAACTAGCTAGGGCGATGGTAGCTTATCTCTAAGAAGAGATGTGGTGGCTACATGCCTCTGAACTACCTTAAAATGAGGCTCAAGGGCCTTTTTATTATTGAAAAATAAGAGCAAACCCTAAACAACCAAAACCCAAACCTGAGGATATGTAACACCAAGAGTTTATGGGCCCCGTTGGGGTGAGTTGGACAGCCAACTTCCCGGGGTCGCGACTTGGTCATATTATCTTCATTTGACGCGCATGAAAGCCCGTTGGAAAGATCTCTTCGAGGGCTACGAAAGAAAAAACATTTTTAGACAAAAAATTGTTGGCAGTAGATTTCCAAGAAAACGTCGTTTAGGGACTCAAAACGGCTCCAGAAGTTTACGACCCGAAAAACTACTAAAAATAGTAAATTGTGCTACAATTAAGGAAACTGAAAAACTGAAAGAAGCAATGGTGGTGGTCCAAGTGGAATTGGTGGGTGGCCACCAATATCCACCTGGATCATTCCTCCCCCCTTAGGAAGCAATGGTCCCCATTGCGTTGAGTTCCTCCATGAGATGAGGTAACTTATGCTGAACTTGATCCCTGGTGAGCCACTTGCCCTGGTGAAGGAGTTGGCCTGCTTTGAAAACTAGATACAGTTGGATATTCTACTGGGGAGTGTGCTTGATTTGTGTGTCCATGATCTTATCAGTTGCAGCTTGTTCCATGCAATCTGGATTTAACTCTATGTGTGTGAGTTTTTTTGCAATGTCGGATGTGTCTAGTAATGGTGGAAAGTATGGTCGAAGGCAGTCCACATTGAACACTGGGTGCAGGCCAAGGAATGGGGGAATGCTGAGCTCAAATGCATTATCTCCCTCATCATTGGTAATGGTGTAAGGACCATAAGGCGTTCCTTTTGCAAATGTAACCAGACTTTGTGGCCCACCTGAAACTTGTGTGGCACCCGATTTTGATCATGTCGTTGCTTGTACTTGGCATTTGATTTCTCCAGAATGTCATGGACCTGCTAGAAAATATGTTGGATGTGCTCAATGAAGCTTTTTGCCTTATCTGTTTCAGACTGGACATGAGCCAAATCTGTGTGAGTAGCTGCAAATGGCATGGCCACATCAATGGGACATAGTGGCCGGAATCCCAAGCCCACCTGAAATGGGTTGTGGCCAGTCGAGCTGTGGAGAGCTCGGTTGTAGCTTTGTTGAACATAGGGGAGGCTCTTGTCCCATGTGCATGGATTCTTTGAGTTGTACATGCGCAAAATGTGTACGATCGTCCTGTTTACAACCTCTGTCTGGCCATCAGTTTGAGCATGGAAGGTTGTGGACTTAGTGAGTTTGGTGTCTAGCATCGACCAGAGACTGGACCAAAATGTACTGAGGAACCTATTTTCCTAATATGAGATGATAGATTATGGGATCCCAAAATGTACCCACACTCGTTCAAAGAAAATTTTAGCTGTGGCTTCTGCTGTGATATTCTTCTTACAAGCTGCCATAATGCCCATCTTTGAGAACTTGTCAATGACCACAAAAGCACAGTCATTTCCATGCTTAGTGGAAGGAAGGCCTGACATGTAATCCATGGAGATGGATTCCCAAGGTCAACTAGGGGTAGGTAGAGGGCTATAGAGGCCTTGCTTTTTGATGGTCGGTTTCACAATGGCACAAGCAGTGCATGATCTAATGTACTTCCCAACATCCTGTCAAAGATTTGGCCAATAGAAATACTTTTGTAGTACTGCCACCATTTTCTCAACCTTGAAATTTCTAGCAGCCTGAATGTAGTGTGCTTCCCAAATCATCTTGGCACGCTCACTTGAAGGAACACAAAGATGGCCCAGGTGACATAACAGGGCATCCTGGAGGTGAAAATCTGGAACATGCTAACCCTCCAAGAGTGTCTAGTATCTGTGGCCAAATTCTGGGTCGCTTTTGTAGAGAAGTTTCCAATCAAAAGTCTCGTGCCCACAAGAGTTGAGCACAATGGTTAATGCTATGATCGGTGGTCGAGTGAGGCAATCTGTAACATTATTGGTGCTTCCCTTCTTATACTTGATATTCAAATGGAATTGTTGTAGGTATGTGGACTACTTCTGATGGCGATCATTTTGTAACTTCCCTTGGGTCTATATGAACTGCAGGGGTTAGTGGTCTGTGTGGATGACCGTTTCCTTCCCCAAAATGTAATGCTTCCATTATCGGTAGGCCTACACAATGGAATACATCTCTTTGTCATAAGTGAGATACTTCCAGGCTGTGTATGAAAGTGTCTCACTGTGATATGCCACTCGATGCCCGTGTTGAGTAAGAACTACCCCAATATCATAGTCAGAGGCATTTGTCTCAACATCAAATGGTTGTTGCAAGTCTGGTAATGCGAGCACTGGTGCAGAGGAGAGGCGATCTTTCAACTCTGTGAATGCCTTCTGTTGAGATTCAGACCAAAAGAATTTTTCTTTCGCTCCTCCCTTGGTGACTTGACTTAAGGGCCAAGTGATATGAAAAAATCCCAACACAAACCTATGGTAGAAGTTGGCAAGACCTAGAAAGCTGCGAAGCTCTGTCAGAGTGGTTGGAGATGGCCAATCCCGAATGACTTGGATCTTCGCTAGATCCACATGCACCCACTTTTCATCAATAATGTATCCCAGATACTGAACCTGGGTCATGCCAAAAGTGCATTTCTCCAAATTGGCACATAACATGTGTTGCCACAGTGTTTGGAGAACCTCTTGACTATGGTGGAGGTGCTCTTCCCAAATCTCGCTAAAGATCAAGATGTCATCCAATTATACCACTACAAATGAGTTGATGAATGGTTGCAAGATGTCATCCATTAGCCTCATGAAGGTTGCAAGAGAATTTGTTAATCTGAAAGGCATAACCAACCATTTGAAAAGGCCCTCCTTGGCTTTAAAGGCAGTCTTCCACACATCGGAGGGTTCAATTGGTACTTGGTGATATCCTGACTTCAAATCGATCTTGCTGAAATATCTTTCTCCCTTTAGTTGGTTCAGGAGGTCATCAATCCGTGGGATCGGGTACCTATTACATACAATGATCTTATTCAGCACTCGATAGTCAATACAAAGTCTCGAATTCCCATCCTTCTTCTGTACCAACATGATCGGGCTCCCACAGGGCGATGAACTTGGGCGGATGTGACCTTTCTACAGCAGCTCCTTAATCTGCCTCTTGATTTCATCATTCTCCAGAATGAAGCACCGATAGATTGGTCCACTGAGCAGTGGTGCACCTGGGGTCAGATCGATGGAGTACTCGACCTGACAGTGCAAAGGAACCCCTGCAAGGGAGGTGAAGATATCCTCGTACTCCTCCACGACCTTGTCCATCTACAGGTGTCGTGCAGAGGGAACCTGTCTGGAGGTCATGGCCACTGTCTTCTTCTTTCCTTAAGGGTGTATCATCACGAAAACAAATTTCCCAGTTTTGGAAATGAGCTTACTACATTGTTTTGTAGTAACCAAAGAGATGGTGGTAGGTAGTGCTACCTCTGATATCCTGTACAACTTATTTCCCAAAGTAACAATAATAGCATGGGGCCTTGATTCATACATAGCATGTTTCTTCCACAAGTATGGTTGTCCTAATAATACATTAGAAACTTCAAGGGGATCAATGTCACACAATACCTCATCCGTGAAGGGCTTGGTGTTGTATGGAAGGTGACACTACTGGCTCACGCAAAGATCCCATCCTTGGTGAAGCCACCCGATGGTGTACGGTTGTGGATGTGTTGTGGTTAGTAAGCTCAGTCACTTCACGACCTCTACCGAAATGAGGTTCTTTTGGCTCCTGCTGCCGACAATGAACTGTAGTGAGGAGCCCTTTACCCACATGTGGGAGTGGAATAGATGTTTCTCCTCCTCTAGATCTTTGAGTTCCTCCTTCTGGATCTTCGTTGTGGCAACGGTTGCATTGGCCTCTGCATCGATAATCTGCTTCCCTTTATCATTCCCCTTATTAGGTTCTGACTCAAAGTCGGAACATGCATCTGATTCTGAAACCTTTAGCTCAGCCACCAGTGACTGCATGGCCCGAAACTCACTTGTGTTGTGAGTGGAGCTCTTAAGGAACTCACACCACTTCCCTGTGTCCTTTTTTGGCTTCATGGCATTGTTCTTTGTTTGTAGCTTTGGCAGGTTGTCTTGGGCTGCCCCACCTTGGCTTTGTCCTTTATTTTGTAGTTTTTGAGCACCTTTCCCTTACTTTAGATTCACAGATCCAAAGTCTAGCTTCTTCTATTTAAACTTTTGCTTGACCTTGACAGCATATCGATATGTCATGCCAAGCGAGGAGATGTTCAAGAATTCTATTTCTTCCTAGATGTATTTGTGCAGGTAGTCATGATATTTGAGTACCAAATGCTGCTCTGTATCCTTGATACCCAGCTTTGTGCGAAGGGTATGGAAAATATTGGTAAACTCTGGCACATCTTGGTCCCTTCCCTGCCGCAGTGTGGTCCACTTTATGTATTGATCCTCATAGCTTCTGATAGGGTAGTACTACTCCTTGATGGCATCTCGGAATGAATTCCAAGTGGGTGCGGCTGAAAATAGTGAGCTTGTACTTTCATCCTTCTGCTCGCAGTAGGTTTCCCACCAGTCCTTGACATGGGGGTCTTCTTTGAGAAGAGCGAAAATAATATTTTCCAACTGGAAAAATCATGAACAGAAAAATACCCTCTAGCAGATTTAACCATTTATCGATGACATTTGCGTCTATCTGACCCTTGAATATGGGGATTTCAAAATGAAATTGTACCTTAAATGATGTGACGTGTCCAGAGTAGCTGTTGGAAGTCGATGCGTCGCCCTTGGGTCACCACTGAAGGATCTCGGAAAAGTTGTCCATCATTGCGTTCCTTTGTCACTCGAGGGCTTCCTCGAGCAAGATTTTGATAGGATCTCCTACCCCCTCATCTTTCTTTTCATCTGCCATGGGAGGCCATCGGGATTTGCGAGGCTGATCTTGCAAAGTTTCGACCAGTTCAAGCCCTAACTCCTTATATCCCGACCTTGTTGGGGCATGCAAAGAAAAACAAAGAAGAAAAAAGTAGACTGCTCTAATACCACTGATCTAGACTTAAAGAGGAACGCAACAAATTACAGATAACCATAAACACAAAGATGCGGCGGAAATAATACTGCATTTCATTAATGTAAAATATTGAAATATGCTTACAAACAGAAATGAAAATAAACCAGCTAGGGTGATGGTAGCTTTATCTTTGAGAAGAGATGTGGTGGCTACATGCCTTTGAACTACCTTACAATGAGGCCCAAGGGCCTTTTTATTATTGAACAATAAGATCAAACCCTAAACAACCAAAACCCTAACCCAAGGAGATGTAACACCAAGAGTTTATGGACCCCGTTGGGGTGATTTGGACAGCCAACTTCCCGAGGTCACGACTTGGTCATATTATCTCCGTTTGATGTGCATGATAGCCCATTGGAATGATATCTCCGAGGACTATGGCGAAAAAGATGATTTAAGACAAAAAAAAATGTTCGCTGGTATATTTCCAAAAAAACATTGTTTAGAGCCTCAAAACGGCTTCGGAAGTTTAGGACCCGAAAAATTGCTAAAAATAGTAAATTGTGCTACAATTAAAGAAATTGAAAAACTGAAAGAAGCAATGGTGGGGGTCCAAGTGGAATTGGCAGGTGGCCACCAATATCCACCTGGATCAAGATGGGTTGAGGCAGAACCTGTCAAAGATTGCAATGCAAAAACAACAACGTTATTTTTTATTGAAAATGTGATTATAAGGGATGTCTTAAAATATTAATGAGTGATAAAGGCACTCATTTTTTTATAAGGAAATTGTTGCCTTGACATAAGAGTTTCAAATCTGCCATCAGAAGAGCAGACTGTATCATCCTTAGGAAAGTGTCAATGTTGAGGGCTTCAACAAGATTTTGGAAAATACATTGACAAAAGTATGCAATGTAAATCAAGATAATTGGGAGTTAAGGATTCCAACCATCCTATAGGCTTATAGGGCCACATATAAGACATAGATAGGCAAACACTTTTTAGACTAGTATATGGACTTGAAGTAAAGATGCTTATGGACTTTATAGTACCAAGTCTACACATCCTTGTATTCGTAAACTTGGCTACTTCTAGTGTAGTAGAGCAAATACTTTCATATTTGTTTCTATTAGAGGAAGATTATGTAGTAGCCGAATTTCATCAAAATTTCCAAAAAGCGTGCGATAAATCTTGCCATGATAGGTGTATAAAATAGAAGAAGTTTCAGCCATGAGGTTGGGTTTTGTTGTATGAAAACAAGGTTCTAAAGCATCCAAAGAAGTTTCAAATGCATTGTTTAGGTCCATATACAATCATATGTGTGACAAAAGTAGGATTTTTTCAATAAGAAACACTAAATGGGGAACCTATGGAAGGTTTTGGCGATGGAAGCCACATTAGGGGAGTTTTTAAGTCTAAAATGGGCCTCCTAAGAAAAATGTACAACCAAAATAAAATTTATAAGAAACAATATGATTCAAGATGATGATGTCAACCATGGGGGACAATTCACAATTTTTGAGTAAAAAATTAAAAAGATTAAAAAATAATAAATAATAAAACTACTTTTTCAAATTGTATTTTTAACTTATCTCCCTAAGGTTTTACTCAAATTTTGAGTGGGAGTACTTGTTGGATGCAATATTTAATTCCTCATCCAAGGAGTACTCATGTTGCATACTTATGATGGACCTTGTACACGAAAAATGAGAAATACATGAAAAAAACGTGATTGAAATCACATTTTTCATGTAGCAGGGTCCATCAAAAGTATGTAACATGGGTACTCCTTGGACAAGGAATCAAATTATGCGTTCAACGAGTGTTTCCGCTCGAAATTTGAGTAAACCCATAGGGAGATAAGTTGAAAAAACAGTTCTTTTGTTTTTTCCCTCTAAAATTTAATGATGTAATCTAATCTTATTTAATTATTTCCATTATTATTTTATAATTTCCTTAGGAGGCCCATTTTAGACCTCAAAATTCACTTAATGGCTGAAACTCTATCGGAGCAACTGATTTTCCACATAGAAAGAGAGAGAGAGAGAGAGAGAGAGAGAGAGAGGTGTTTTTGGTTTTTATATTTTTCTCAGAAGACAGGCCACGCAAAGAGGATAGGAAGGGAGAACAACATATATCCACCAAACAAGAAGATAGTTGTCAAGCACTAAATTATGGAAAAAGTGACAGGGAAAAGAGAAAAAGTGTCGGAAAATTTCTTTATTAGCTATGTAGGTTGGATAGTTGGGTGATGTAAATGCTAAAATTCCACTTCATTAATAATAGATCAGATGCACTTTAATGACAAAAACCTCATGGATTGGCAAACCTAATTGGAAGAGGTGTAGTTTTCAAGCACGACACACAAACCATTTTGTGCACATTGTTATGCCTCATTATGGCATACCGTAAATAAATAGAGGCAAAAAAAACAAAAAAACAAAAAAAAAACGAAACAAAACAAACAAACAAACAAACAAAAACAAAACAAAACAAAAAAACAAAAAACGTGACTTTTTTTGTGTGCAAGGAGGTGTTCAGGTGGACAATCAAAATCATACCACACATACCACCACAAATAGTGGAGGAATATAAGTGGATCCCGCACTTTAAGGTGACCCAACATTTTATGTACATACGAGTGAGGAGGGATCCTATAAAGCAATGGCTTCAGAGCCACTATAGGTTGACATAGTTGGAGGTAAGAAACAATATCAATGATTGGGATGCAAAATGGAAGATACCATTTGAGGAGATAGAGGAGGAAAAAAATATAGCAAGTAGAGGAGAACTTTGTGCATGAATTTGTACAGGAGACAGAACAAGGGAATGGTGCAGGAGGTTTCCAAAAAAAAGATACCATGTAGGTTGGGGAGAAAAGGAAGTAGAAACAAACAACAAAAGAAGGAACTTCCCAGGCAAGACCAAAGAGAAAAGCCACAAAGCTAGGGGTCACTCAAATTTATTCATTATCTGATGATTACTTGGAGAAGATTAGGGACCACGTTAAAGAGAAAATGGAGGAAGCATTGGAAAAATTCACACAACAACAACAATAGATGCAAATCAGAACACAGTGACAATTGGAGCAACTATACCAATTATTGGAATCCATTATATTATCCACAATGCATCCAACAATGACAAAAAATAGAAGCACAGAGCATAACAAGGGTCACAGAGCCAAGAACTAGCAGTCCCAGCCATCAGGGGAGTGTCATGCACTATAGATATGTTGAAGGCAATGGAGTTTCATCCATGTGGCGTTAGTACTATCACAGTTACTACTGGACATGTTGAATCAATTACAGTTAAGTGCTACACAAGAGATATAATTTCACACAACTACAACAACAATATAGTTGACACAATTATCAACACCAAATGAGGCATTGTAGGTAGAAAGAATACAGTTGGTTGCATAGAAGAGGCAAGTCATCCGAAGAGAGGAAAATTCAAGGAAAGCAATCAAGGAGGTCTACAAAAACCTCCTAGAGGCCCAAATGGAGGTTGAAACACTAGTAGAGGGGAAGTTGACAATGATAGGTGAGGTCATTCAAGGTCTCAAAGCTAAGGTTGTAGAGCTAGAGTCACAGACTAATAAAATAATTGCACCTGAAGAGAAAGCATATAAAGAGAAAGAACAAGTAACCAAAATGATTGTGGAATAAATAAAATCATTAGATGAAGAGTGAAATAAGATATATGAATAAGGAATGAAAATTTGGACAAGGTTTCTAAGGAGTGAAGAGCTCAAAGAAGTAGTGCAAAATATCCAAGCAATGAAAGAGAAGGCACAGAAGCTTAAAGATAATCTGAACACATTGCCACTAAATAAGCATGAGATTGCAATGTTGGAGAGTGCACATCTGACTACAAAAATTAATCAGATGATATTTGACCAGCAAAACTTGGTGCAGAAGAATGAAATTTTTCAAGTTGAAGCACTAACGGTCACAAATGAGATCAGCATGGTGTTGGATACCTATACCAATAGGTTTCATATTTCATGATGGGCAAATTCAAATGCCAAATATGCTCTATTTTGCTGACTCAAAGATCCCATATTTCAAGGAAAAGCAAGGTATGTACATGCCTTCATGCTTATTAAAGTTTTGATGGATGGTCCAACAATCTAAACTGGATCATGCCATGTTTCAATTTTGTGTTGTAGAATAGAGAAAGAAATATGTCCAAACTGTTTAATCTTGGCAGATCAATAGTTAGGCAAAGAAACTAAGGTTCCCAACAGCTTAATCTGGGGCCTTGGAAGAAATAAGGGTAGTGCTAGATAGGAAATCAAAGGGAAAAGCCAATGGAAAAGAAAAGGCACATAAAGGGTCTGCAAGTCCAAGTGCACCCTCCAAGAAGAAACAAAAAATGCTAGGCAAAATAGTTGGGTAGGTAGATGGGGTTGCAGAAGTGGTGTTCCTTCCAAGCTGAAACTTTTCCAGTCAAATACAAGGAAAACAGCACAATGGAGCATGTCTAACTTCCCTTTTCCCTTTGTTTATCACTCATTACTAACATCCCTACACTAGCTGTGATTATAAGAGAGATTCAAGGTTTTATGTTGGTTCTTGTGGCCTTTAGAAGCCACATTTCTTGTGTAAATTTCTTTTCATTTTGATCTAATCTTTAAACTAAGTTGTTTTCAAGAAAACTTAGTGATATCACTCTTCATTCACCTTCTCCCTCCATATTAACCTCTAACCTTTATTATCTAGCTCCCTATGTTTCCCTTTCCCTATTACTATAACACCATGGTGTATAAAACCTAAGAAATGTATAAATACCCCCTCCTTGGCATTATAGCCATATAGTTCACCTCTAGGGAATTGATTTAACATTTGGTTAGCTCAAGAACCCAAGCCTAACCTCTTATCCCCCCAGAACTCATTGGCCCATTCAACCCTTCATTTTGCCCTAAAAACCTTGGAAAAACCCCTTTTTACCCTTATACCTGCTCAAAAGCGAAAAAATGCCTAAAAACCCACTTTCCCCGCCTTATCCTAAGGTCGGGACCCAGTTCCGTTGTTTACATGAAAAATTTCATCAAAAAACCATTTATCCTAAGTTCTAAGGCATATGCGACATTACAAATAAAATCGCATAAAAAACCCAGTTTTCCTAAAGTTTTGGGTTTTTATTTCATATTTATGAAAATACATAGCAGACCGATGAAAAACATTAAAAATCCCTGAGGCTCCCGTTGGGCGCGAATATCAAGAAAATTATTATTTAAATGCCTGCCCGATGACCGTATCGCCCGTGCAGATCCCTGGCCCGATAGCCGTCCGATCGAGCTCCTTTAATCTGACGGTCGACATGAATTTCGGAGTGGCCCCGACGTCCAACAGATATCGTCCGATATCTGTCAGACGCTGATGTCATGCGGGGTCCACGCGTCGCCTCCAGAATCCATCGGAGCCCCATCTGACAGATTCCTCGCAGTATAAGAGGTAGCCGGATATCGCGCCACCTGTGCGCCTATGTCAGCGCCCTCTTACCGCCTATGTCAGTGCCACGACCGCGCACCCCGCCCACCACTGGTCCACCTGTCTGCCACCTCACCGCCCCCGTGGACCGGTCATAGGCCGCCACGTCACCTGGTGACGTCATGCTGACGTCATCCAACCCGGACCCACCTGCTGACGTCATTTAAAAAAGGCACCAATAACCCGAAAAAGCCATAGTTTGTCAAAAATTGCGCGTTTTTTGCACTTTTTGCAAAAAACAAAGCTGCGCTCTCTCCATGCGTTTCACGACGAAAACTCTACCAACCTGCTCGAAACAACCAGGAGATCGCCAGTGCGCCTACCCACCATCTTTTCCGACCCAGGCCATCAGTCTACCAGGTATTTGTCCGTGAAAACCTCTCTGAAACCTGGTTTTTCTCTGTAAATGCTAAAAACACTTTAAGCACAGAAAACGCGTAAATTCACCAAGAAACCACCTACACCCAACTCCCCCTTGAAAAGTTAATGGTCGAAATTCACTACCCGAGCCATTTAGACCGCAATTTCAGTAAAAAACCCGCATTCTTCGTTCGCGCAGTCGTGAACTAGAAACCATAACCTGCACTCAATTACCGATAAAGGTCTGTTACACACTATAACTTGCCTTCCCAAGGAACCAAAACAGTATTTCAATTGCTGTGGACTTGCCCTGTTACCTTGCAGTTTCAATTTTCCTCTTCACTCAGGCAGTGCTCTTCCGGCCTAAGAAACAGAAGTTTAATTACCAATCAGAATCCAAACAACCATGGAGACTCCAGTTGCACCAGTTGCCCTCAATGTTGCTCCCTTAAATGCCCCCCAAAGAGAGCTGGAGTGGCAGGATTTGGCAGACCTAGACTACCAAATCTCAGAGGACTCCTCATCAAAGTGCAAGTTCCACCTTCACTTGTTGAATGAGCTCAAAGCCAGACACAAGGATGGGACCGACATACTAGGCATTTGGGATTCCTTCCTCCCAATATTCAAGCTCCCTCAGGTCAACCAATTCCCTGACATGATTCATCTATGTGTTGTCTGCTAAGACCCCATGCAAAGGGCTGTGCTTGACCCTACAAGTTCAGTGGTATTCTACATCACCCCTGAGGCCATTAGAGAGATGTTGCAGTTCAAGACCCAGAAGAAATTGGTCCCCTTGTCTCTAATGGACTTGATCAACCAAGGAGC